>CAJQZJ010001558.1:24416979-24455442 GCA_907164525.1 Lophiomys imhausi
TTAAGGTATTTATTTTTCCCCCCAACAGCTCTCCCTTTCAGTCCAAATAATGGTTCTTTTTCTTATAACTATAAATACAATACAAAACAACAGAAATAAATAGGCCACGATTATAAGAGTTATATGGCTTAGCATACATTCCCAATGTCCAGTCCATATGTATTTGGCACCTGATTTTAACATTCTACTATCTAACCATCTCCATGAGTTTAAAGTTCTATATCTAACTCAGCTTTCATACTAACTTGCCTCATAATTTTAAAAATATCTTCTTAGATCCAGAACACCCTCTTGATTCCTAAACAACTCAAAATTTAACTATGAGACTCTAGGTATCTATTCTTCAACCACCTCAGAGACCTGAGAGGGATAAATATATCTGATTATATAGGAAGTGCAGGGCCTGCAGCTTCCAAACCTAAAAAATGACATACCAGTGGCTGCCTGGACAGTTCCCATTTTCTCTCCATACATTCCAGCATCAATCTTCAGCCATTTGGCCCCATTTCTCTTACAGACATTGGTTGTGGAGCAGGAATTATGAAGGACTTACCTACCCTGTCTTGGCAGAGCTAGGCTGTCGACTTACCTGCTTCCAAGATTTGTCCTATTTGGACAGAAGTCTGTCTACAGTTGAAGCAAGTGGTTTTTCTTGCCAAGAGAATGGCTTACCACCAATTTAATCATCTCCCACTGGAGATTCTTCGATGCTCATCTTCTACTTGGAGTAATATAGGGGGTGAGCCTTTGTTTTTGAATAGATGGATGCCACAGTCCTGAGTCCAGCAATCTAAGTTGACTTGGCTTAATTCCAGGTTTGCTTTGTCTTTTAACAGAAGCCAGTTTGTAATGGTGTTATAGGATAAACCATTCTCTCTTCCCTGCTTCAGTGAGAGCCTGACTAACTTAATACCATGATCATAAGTAGGAATCTTGTCTTAAAATTCAGTATTTGAAAGTGTGAGAGTCGAGAGGATTCAAGGTTTTGTTCTGAGTGGTTAGTGAAAGATGCTGTTCCTGGGGCTGAGGGTGGCTCAGTGCTTTTATGAATACTTGCTGGCCTTCTCAAAGACCCAGATTAGGCTCCTAGCACCCACAGGGTGGCTCACAGCCACCTGTAATTCCAGTTCTAGGGCATCCAGTGCCCTCTTGTGGCCTCCACAGACTCCTAAATACATGTGCTGCACAGACATACGGGCAGGCAAAACACCTGTACACATAAATTTGTTTTAAAAGTTATGTTTTTACTAAGAATAAATAGTAATCTATAAGTTGCTGAATATTAGTGTCTTAGTTTCCATTCTATTGCTGAGAGAAAAACAAAGCAACAACAACAGCCAACAACAACAACCCCACCAAACTGGGAAGGGAAAGGTTTTGTTTGTTTGTTTGTTTTTAAGGTCATGAAGGGAAGCCAGGGCAGGAGTTCCAGGCAGGAAACTGAAGGCAGGAACTGAAGCAGAGACCATAAAGGAATGCTTCTTAGTGACTTGCTCCCCATGGATTGCCCATCTTCTTTGTTATTCAACCTAGAACCATCTGCCTAGGAGTGGTACTGCTCACAGTGAGCTGACTTCTTTCATATCACTTATTAACCAAGAACATGCCCCACAGACCTGCCTAGAAGGTAGTCTGGTGTAGGTACTTCCTTTCTCATTTGAAGTTCCCTCTCCTTAGAGGACTCCAGTTTGTGTCAAGATACAAAACACTAACCAGAGCAGCCAGTAACTGACAGGTCATGGATTGGGATCAAGCCTTTATTCCTTCCCAAATAAACTTGTAATTAGGAAGGCTGGATTGAGCCTATAAGAAAGGATTCTATTTGCATACTCTTCTCAGCCTCATGCCCAATGGTATTTGAAACTGTGTGATTCATTGTGGTTAGACTAAGGTTCAAAAAAATAAAATATTTTATCCAAGAATATTTTGTAATTTACCCGTAAGCAAACATGGACTTTTTTTTTTTTTGGTTTTTCGAGACAGGGTTTCTCTGTGTAACCTCCTTGACCGTCTTGGACTCTCTTTGTAGACCAGGTTGGCCTTGAACTCACAGAAGTCCGCCTGCCTCTACCTCCCGAGTGCTGGGATTAGAGGCATGTGCCACCACGCCCGGCTTCAAACGTGGACTTTTAAAAGGGGAGATTCAATTAAGGAAAAAGCTAAAAAAAAAAAAATTTATATCTAAATGTGGAAAAGCCAAGTATTCTCTGTCTACCCTCATCCAAGTTCACTGCAGTGTGATTTGCGCGCTTCTCGCTGTTCTCTCAGAGTGCTTTCTGTTAGTTTTAGAATGGATGCATGAACAGCAAAGAGGCACTTCGAGCTCCAGTGAGTCAGAGGTTGAGCTAGAGTGGCTTTGATATTTGTTTGGCTTTGTAATGCATGTTTACTTCTTAAAGGGACTCCATATGGCTGAAAGAAATCGACCAAACCAACCTTACAGCAAAAGCACGTTGCACCAGACAACAGTGTCATCCAGATTAAAAATGAACCGACAGCCTGTGAAAGACCACAGGGCTCCTTGGATACCTCCAAACCCCACATCCCCACCAGCCTCTCCTAAATGGTATGCCAAAATTCAAGGGCTGTGAGTTTGCATGGCTGTATTTTCTTCCACAGATGTCACACATTAGAGCAGATGAACTAGTAGGCTTCATTCCTCCCCTGGGGCAGAAATACTTATTTGGGTGAGTGATACATGAGGTTTTGGTCTAGAAGCCTGTTGGTTCCTTTTTGTATCTGTCTGTGGGTGGAGATGCCAGTACCCAGTGGGTATGTGTCAGTGTAGGAAGAATTGTAGACTACGAGCAGGCTGCGCTTACCTGAGGCTGGGCATTGTATCTCTTATGTATTAATATCCAGTGGCTACACATAACAGGCATTCACTCATCTTTGCTGAATGAGAAATATTTTTAAATAATTTTAGTTCTAAGTCAAGATAGCTGTGAACTCTGAGCTCATCCATATTTCCTGACTGTCCTACCTACAGGACTAGTCATTGTAATGTTGACATTACTGTCTTGTTACCTACACTCATAGCGTAAGGGCAGTATGGAGCTGCTGTTCCACAGGACTAGAGAGAAGGTACTGTCCTTGAGGAACAGGGTACAGTTTGAAACATGCTAGGGGCTAAGGTGGCTAAAGATAAGGGAGCTTGTTTGCCGAGGTTTGGGAGTCCTTGATGGCACAGTGGAAAGAACTAGAAGGCCTACAATGCAAAGGAGGAAACAGCAGTGTGAGAACAAGGAGGGTCTGCCTGGCTGGAAGGAAGGGGCCACACTGCTGGGGTGAGTACATAAGGTGAGCAACCTGGCTCTGGGGGTCCGCACTCATCACCTAGGGAAGGAGAAGAGACAGCGCTGCAGGAAGCTTATGTGACCGGGAGCTGGGTTTTCTGACCTGACTGTGTGTGTGTGGGGGGGGGTTGTGTTTCATTTTGCTTTCATGACTTTGTTCTGATTTCTGTTTTATACATGTCAGTACAGGGATGTGAGTTGAGTTGGTAATATAAAAGATCAACAGGTTGAAGCTTTCACCGCTAACCAAATGCACAGTCACACAGACACTTAGAGGAATATGACCTGGGTTATTATTACTGACTCATTTATATATTTAAAGCAGGTTTTGTTGAAGTACATTCTTTATTCTGTGACAGTTCTAATTTTTTAAATTAAAATAGTGACTGCTTCTTTGAGGCAAAGGGATCTTCTCCCATTGACATTGGATGTGAGAGCTGGAGGGTCCCTTCACATTCATTTTCCATGTAGGCCCCAGGTGCTGAGCTGTAGATGAGCTTTGCGTGGCTCTCTACAGTAATGTAGAGACTAGTACTGTAGTATGTAATGTAATGTAATGACTAGTCCTGTAGGTAGGATGAGTCACAGGCGATGAATGAATGACTACTAAAGGCATGCTTTTCCATTCTGTACAGTGCCGCATGGCTAAAGGCGAAGTTCAGTCCCAGAGATGCTGCAAAGGAGCAGAGCCTACAGCAGGAGGGCACCCACGAGGGAGGTCAGCTGGGAGGTGCTTCCGAGCAAGAAGCAGCCAGGTTTGTATTAGCATTTTTCAAAATTAAAGGACTCCATTTATACAGACTCTGAAGCAAAGCCCTTCTTGTCTTCCCAGTCCCTAAAGATGATCATTTAAAATTAGATTGCTGAACTTTCCTATTACACTCTTCAGCTTACAACAGGCCTACCACTCTTTTATTCTTTCTTATTTCATTCATTCAAAAACTTCTATGTATATCATTTGCCAATTTATATATGGCACAGTTGTATGCTCTATACACTTCTTTAAAAAGAGCAAATAAGACCATAATCCCAGTTCTTCGTATTTGCAACCAATGAAAAATACATGTAATTAGCTGTGTGAGGTAGGACATGGTGTACACCGTAAGATCTGGGCAAGTTCATTCAGGGTGTATACAGGACGTTCAGAAGCTCTTGCTGCAGAGAATGCAGGTTCACGCAGGGAGGTAGACATTAAACCAGGACTTGCACAGGCAGGAATGAGTGTGAGGGTTATAATGAGAGCGTTCCAAAGGAATACAGAAGTGAAAACAGCTTGCTCTGCATTTGTTTGGCTGAAAATAACCCTGGCATTTATGGAAAGCTGGGTATTAGGGCTCGGAGAGCTCAGGAGTACAGCATGGCTCCAGTGTGTGTGAAGCCCCATCTTCAGCCCTTAGAAAAGAGTGGGCCATTAGGTAATGTTCACATATCCACAACCATAGGAATCAAAGCTCTTTGACATGCACATGCAAAAAATTGTTTATAGTTAACTTTCCCTTTTGTTATTATTTGGCTTTATTACACTACACTGGGGTCTGTTTCTTTGTCTAAACAAGTAACATGTCCTGAGATCAATAGTGGTTGGCTTTCTTTCTGGCAGCTTTTTGTGTATGTACTAGCTTGAAGTACTTTTTGTGTATAAATATCACTTTATAGGAACATGTTGTGGGAGCTTTCATGGTTACACACGGATACATTACTTTTTGAATCCTTTAATAGAACCAGGATTGGTGCTGGGTTAGGGAGAGGGGACTCCTTTCTGCTCTGTCTCTGTGGAAATGATACCCTGTGGTGTTGAGGCTTGGTTACCTTGACTCTTGTATTCTCTGTTAGGCTTTCTTGGCCAGATACTGAGTCTTCCAAAAGATTGAAGGAATTAGAAGAATTGGAAGCCAAAGAAATGGAAAGATCGCAAAAACAGAGGTAAGTTTGTTTCTGAGGTAAACATGAAGGCTGGCTTGTTTTGTGTCATCATTTCTTCGACAAGGAGTCAGGATTGTTGACGTCAGCCACACTTCTTGTGCTTACTGGCTTCCTGCCTCCTTAAGACTGTGAAGCCACCTAGCAAGTCTGCGGTACAGCTGACATAGAATCTGCCATGGGAGTCCTGACTCTGCTTGGAGGAGAGTTGACATGACTTTACTGCTCTCTAGGTTCGATTGGCTTGAGGCTGAGACTTCTAAAAGAACCAAAGAGTTAGATGTGCTGAAAGCTGAAGAAATGGATAAACTTCAAAAGTTAAGGTATGTGTTTGCTACTAGGGAGTGATGGGTTAGGTGTTCCTCCTTTAATTGATCCAGATAGTTTGATCAGCCAGCCTGGAGTTCTTTGACCTCACAGCATTCCAAGAGTGAGTAATCGAATGGATGAGCATCTGCATGGCTCCATGTGTACTTCGTCAGCTTCCTGGTTGTATGTAGAGTGTGAGGGAGAATTGCAAAGGCATGGATGTTCTAGGGCAGTTCTGTGTTTGCTTCTTGTTTACTGCTTTGCATCCCAAGGCAAATACACTAGGTGTGGAAGCGCATGGTGTGTATAAGGATGTTCTTGTTTGACATGCTAGAGTGAGTGCAGTCTGAGGTGTTTAGATGAGGTTGCTTTTCTCAGTCACCACCTAGGAGTGCTGCCACCTAATAGGCAAGAAAGAAATACGCTTAAGATATAAAGGGGCTGATGCCACTGCCACAGTTGACTAATTTCTTCTAGCTCTGATAACCATTCACCCTGTAGTTACATAAACAAAGCACTGATTGAAACATCTGTACATTTTATCACCATTCATGAAGACATTCAGTCTCAGTTACAGGACTATGGTTCTTTCGTTAACATGACTATGGTTGAGGTTTCAGTTATACAATCACAGGATTTTAGGATTCGAAGGATAACACTTATTCACATAACTGATACTTCCAGAATTGTCTGATGTTTCCAAGAAGTTAGTGGCCAGAATGTGTATACATACCTCTGTGATGGTGTGGTCACTGCTGGAGGGAGTCTGCCTAAGTCATCTCTAGCAATTAGAAGGCTGATGGCCTGTGACTCCTATCTACTTATCTTTTTATTCCTTTGTTATTTTTTCTGAAAAAAAATGTAGCATACACGTTGAAAAATGCCCTAAATTCTTATGCATGGTTCAGAATATTATAAATGAACATTTGTGCATTGCCTTCCAAACCAAGTAAACCTGCTATAGAAGCTATGTCTTCTTTCCCCCAGAGCTACCTACTGCCCTGATTCCCAAATTCATCTTTTCATTACCTTTGTTCACAAATCTTCTGACATATACATTTCTGCCAACAACCTTAATTTTGGAAACAGTACAAATTTAGCAGAGCATGGGAAGGGCAGTTTTGCTGGGGCTAGATAAAGACTCAGGAGACTAGGTTGCAGAATCTGGATCAAAACCTGACTTTAATCTTTCCTCCGAGTATTCAAGAGCCCCACCCCAGGAGTCCTAGAGCAAGTGAGTCATGGTAGACAAGACAGGGTTTACCACTTCGGGGCTGTAGGTGAGCTAGGTCCACTGAACTTCTGGAAGCCTAGTCTGGAGAGTGGGCTACCTGGTTGTGCTCTGCTTTCTTGGCTCCGTCTGAACAGCTAATGGGTTTGAGGTCACAGAAGGTCAGGCACTTCATCATCGTCAGGGAAGACAAGACAATCATCCAGGCTAGGTTTGCTCACATGGATTTCTTTGTTTAATGTCCTCTTTCTGTTTGTAGTCTTGTTTTGATGAAGTACAATCTAATTTAGCTTCTTTTTTCAGTTGTAATTTTATGACTATTTGATACTGCAAATAGTTCTTATCCACAATGAATATCTGAAGGGGTTTGTGTGTGTAGTGGGAGGGGGAGTTCGTTGTTAGTGGTTTATTGTTTTGTCTGTAGTGTTTTGAATGTGGTAACAGGGATGTAGATTACCAAAGTATAGAGCTTGTTGTCTGGTGACTCCCCACCCTTATTTTCTGGACAAAGGCATGCAGTTATGAAAGGGACATTCCCTGTACACTTGGCCCAGGTGTTGTCTGGTGACTCCCCACCCTTATTTTCTGGACAAAGGCATGCAGTTATGAAAGGGACATTCCCTGTACACTTGGCCCAGGTGCTTTGCTGAGTCTAGTATCAGTGTGTGCATCAAGAGTTCCCATCTCCTTCGTGGATTTCAGATTTCAGATTTCTTTGAGTGTTCAAGGGGCACACTTGCTAAAGTCCACTCTGTGGACACCCTTGTGAATGTTGATGTATTCTCAGATTCTCCCAGTCTTAGTTACTTTTCTATAGCTATAATAAAACATCATGACCAAGGCAACTTATAAAAGGAAGCTTACAGTTTCAGAAAATTAGACATGATGACATTTTTAAGGAACGGCTAAGAGCTCACATTCTGTTCTACAAGTAGGAGGCAGAGAGAGAGACAGCGACAGTGGGAATGGCTTTGAAACCTCAAAACACTCTCCCAGTGACATAGCTCCTTCAACAAGGTCACACCTCCTAATGTTCCCAAACAAAACAGTTCCACCAACTGGGGACCAAGTATTCAAACATGGCAGCCTGTGGGGCCCATTCTCATTCAAACCACTACAGCCATTTCACTGATGGCAGGGTGGACCTTCTTCTCCCCTTGAAGGAGCCATTCTGCCATTTCTCCTAATTTAGCTTCTTGAGAGAGGATGACTAAGCACAGTGGTGTGAACCTGTGAACCCAGCTTGGAAGACTTGGAAGACCAAGGCAGGAAGATTGCCATGAGGCTAGCTCATTTTACAATAGCTTGACCTTGTCTCAAAAAAACAATAATTAGTTGGAGGGAAAGAAATCTTTTTTTTTTCAAACATTTTAAATCTAAAAATGTCTGTTCTATGTTTATATTTGCTAATTTTGTGTACCCATTATTGGCCTTATTATTAAATTCTTACTTAAAAATATTTTTTAGTAAAAAAATTGTTAATATTAAAGTTTTTGTTATTAAATAATTATGCATTCACACAAAGTTGTAATAATACCAAAAAAAAATCTTGGATACTCATTTCTCAGCTACCTAGTGTAACATCTTACCAAACTGTTGACTACATACAGCCAGGATATAGATATTTACACAATGAGGGTACATGTGATTAGCTGACATTGATATAGTCCAGAACATACCCATCACCACCATCATCTCTCATGTTGCCCTTTTATAGCCATACAGACTTCCCTGTCCTCCCCCACCCCCTGCCTTTTGACTCACAAAGCATGGCAGCCACTAATCAGAGGCTAGCTTGCAAGAGTCAGTTGTCTCATTCAGCCATGGGGACCAAACTGTGCTTATCAGACTTGGCAGCAAATGCCGTTAGCTGCTGAACCCTCTCACCTGCCTTTTAACTGACTTCTTTTCCCTGATACATAATTCTCTGGAGAGTCATTCTGGTCACTACATGTATTATTCGTTCATTCTTTCTGTTGGTGAGTTGGATCTCATGGTTTAACCACTCATCTTAGTAAACAGCTGAGGGGGATCTTAGCTTGACGTTATTGTGACTAAAGATTGTATAAACTATCCATGAATTGTGTGATGTGTTTTTATGTCTCTATAGTAAATGCCCAGAGTGAATTTGCTGGGTTGTATGCTTCTTGTATGTTTTGGTTCTTGTCTTACTGTTCTATTGCTATGGAGGGATACCATGACCAATGCAACTCTTAAAAAAGAAAGCATTTGGTTGGTACTTGCTTACAGTTCCGTTATCATCATGTCAGAGAGCATGGCTGCAGGCAGGCTTGGTGCTGGAGAAGCAGCTGAGAGCTACATGCTGATCTGTAAGCAGAGAGAGGCTTGAGGGAGAGAGGGAGCAGGGAATTTTGGTATCACTTAGAGCAACTGAATCCAAGTCTCCCTTTTACAAGACCCAGGGGAGGCATGTGGTCCTTGCAGTTGGAGGAGCACTGTGGATTTGTCATCACTTTGTTTGCCTTCACCTGGGGGAGTTACCTGATGATGCAGAACAGGACATTCCGGCTTCTGACTTGAATTTTCTATTTCACTTCTGAACAGTGTCTCTGCCAGCCAGTTAGCTGACAAGGTAGAGGAGGCTGTTCTGGAGCGGTTGAAGCCCCTCTTGATCAAGGCCCAGGTAACTGATTGCATAGGTCACACTGACCCTATTTAGAGGGCCCAAAGGCTCTTTGTTAGTGGGAGGCTGCAGGGCGGATGAGCCTGCAGTGTAGAACATGGTTTCAGTGCTGGGGTCCTTCACCACCTCCAGAGCACCACACAATGTCCACTAGCCACATGTCCTCTGTGTAGGTGGAGGTGAGGTGGTATAGGGAAGTGGAAGAGAAGCACTGCTTTAACTTGGGGAAGGAGTTTACAGTGTATTTTCTATTCTTTCCAAATCAGTCTATTGATAAAGATGGTGTTCACTTAATGATCCCATGGATGCTGGTCTCTGTGACCTTGATAACAGAATGATGGCTTATTTTACAATTGGAGAGGGAGATTTGGGGCACAAACTAGGACTTTCTTAAGGATGAAATGATTTACAGCATACCAGGATTTTATGTCACCCTCCTATAAGCAGTAGAGATTCAATAATGAGACTTGATGGATCCTCCCTGGAAATAGAAGCTATGACATTTGCATGTTTAGATGAGGCCATGTAGGAATATCATAACCTTAATTGATTGAATGGCATTATGAGTCTAAGAAGTGTTAGGTTATTAGATAGAGTCCATGGAAATCCTTGGATTAGCCTCAGAGGGCTCCTATAGGTGTAGTTGTATAACCTCCTCACATGATGACTACTGAACAGAATATGCAGCAGGCAAGTTGAATGACTGTATAACTGCATAGCTACTCTGGCAGTGTTTACAAAGTTGAGAGATAAAAAGATATCTGAAGCACCAGGAAACAACACATGGTATTTGTTTTTATAAGAACCGAGTGCTTTAATTGCTGTGGAAAAAGTCTAGTGCAGCTAGAACTGATGAATAATAGTTCCACACAGGTCATTCTGCAACATGGCTCATTTGTTCTGATATGAATTGTGAACTTTTATAATCTATGAATGCATTTGTTCATTTTAATAGAGAGTTAATTCTTCTGTGGAAGCAAATAGTCATTTGAAGGATCGTCCGTCATGGAACACAGCAGCAGGGGCAGCCCAGCCTGCAGAGCAGGTGTGTGTTGTTGGTATTCTGCTACTATTGCATGATAATGTCTCCAGTCAAAGGAAAATGATATGCAGATTACTTTGCAAACACTACATTATCCTACTCAAGGAGAATGAAAATTATTTTTCTTATGTGGCCTGTTAATTCTTAGAGTGTATATTTAGTCATGTGTCTGGATCAGCCTTGCAAACAGCTCACAGACATCTCTAGAGCCACAGGTTTTTGTTGGTGCACTTTTATCTCTCTCCCTTGTGACAGAATGCAGATAAACTGTGGCCCTGAATGCTGATGGCCTGCGGCAGAAGACTAGCTGCCCTCATTTCCTTTCATCAGCCTACTTTGGCTCATTACTGGGCTAATTTCCTTTCTTTTCTTTTCTTTTTTTAATGTTTATTTATTACTTCAGGTTACATCTCCATCACAGTGTCCTTTTTCCACCCTTCCCAGTCCCACCCTCTCACCCTCTACCCCCTATCCCTTCCACCACACTCCTCTGGAGTGAAGTGTTCCTACATAACAGTCCCCTGCCCCAGTTCTGCATCATATAAGGGCCAAGAGCCTCCTCATACACTGGGGGCCTACAAGGCAGCACCACTAGGGCAAAGTGTCTCATTGACAGGTAACAAAGTCTATGTTCCTGTTCCCTTTGGTGCATTGGTTGTAGCATAGTTATTCTGTACTATATGGCTAAAATTCGATTATAAGTGAATAGATGCCATATGCATCCTTCTGAGTCTGGGTTAGCTCACTCAGAATGAGCTTCTCTAGTTCCATCCATTTGGCTGAAAATTGCATGATTTTGTTGTTTCTGATGTCTGAGTAGTATTCCATGTATAGATGTACCACATTTTTTTTTTTTATCCATTCCTCGGGTGAGGGACATCTGGGTTTTTTCCAGTTTCTAGCTATTACAAATAACATAGATGAGGAACATAGATGAGGAAACGTCCTAAGAAACCAAATAATCCAATCAAAAAATGGGGAATAGAGCTAAACAGAGAATTCACAAAGGAGGAATCCCTAATGGCTGAGAGACACTTGAAGAAATGCTCAGCATCCTCAATCATCAGAGAAATGCAATTCAAGACGACTCTGAGATTCCATCCCACACCTGTCAGAATGGCTAAGATCAAAAACTCAAATGACAGCACATGCTGGCGTGGTTGTGGAGAAAGGGGAACACTCCTCCATTGCTGGTGGGAGTGCAAGCTTGTACTCTATGGAAATCAGTCTGGTGATATCTTAGAAAACTTGGAATAGCTCTACCTCAAGACCCAGCCATACCACTTCTGGGTATACATCCAAATGATTCCTCACCAAACCACAAGAACATTTCCTTTCTTTTTAAGGCCTAATGCTTTTGTTAGGCAAGCAAGTTTTGAGTACCCAGTATATGACCATGTCTGGCCTAGCAGAGAGGAAAGAAGGTCCAAGATAGAAATGAAGGCATTTGAAAAAAATAAAAACATCTTTTGTTGTTGTCCAGGCTGATCTTCCTCTGGAGGATTTGCTTTTAATGTTTAGGGGTCTGTTCCTGCCTGGCAGGCTTTAGGGACTTTGGAGTAGAGAGTCAAGTTCATTCCTTTAGTCTTCTAAAGGCTGAAAAAGGTGTTTGCTGCTGTAATTGCTCAAGGCAGGTGACAGGCAGAGTATAAAAGAGGTTTCAATAGGCCAATGGCCTTGGGAGCAACAGACTGTAGGTCAAGAATGTGTCCAACTAATCTAAGTAGTAAGCAGGATTTGAGCTTTAGCTTTTTACCGTTGTAATCATTTTATGCGTCTGTTTTGTGGTGGAGTCCTGAGTGAAGTCAGGCTGCTGAGACTGGAACTAAGCCTTCATTGGTCATTACAGTCTCGGGTGTGTGATGGCTTGGTGTTTTTGTGCAGCATGACCACTAAAAGCCCTTTAGCCTCCCAGTGAAGTGATGAGCTAGCATTTAACCTAGGAGGACATTTCAATGTGAGAGGAGAATGAAATGGGTAACTAATGATAACAGTAAAACAGACATATATAAATATTATGAGTGGTAACAGGCTTTTTATACACAGGTTACTTTGTAGGTATTAAATCATGTTTAATACAATTGTTTGAAAGAGATTATTTATCTCTTGTGTACCATTCTGGGCTATTGGGAACATTTTCATTGCAAGGAGTTTTCCAGGTTGTACATCAATAATCAGTGTTGAAAGTAACCAAATAGAAAACTAACAACTGCTGAGAGGGGGAGAATTATTCTTTCTCAGGGACGAGCCCCTAATTGATTGTCCAATACAAAGTGGTCAGCCCTGAAATCGTGTACACAGAAGCAACAGTAAGTAGACTCAGCAGGTTGTGTGTGTGTGTGTGTGTGTGTGAAACAATAATAAAGAAGTAGAGGCTAGCCATTTGAGAGAGAGTAAGGGGGGGACGTGAGAGGGCTTAGATGGAGAAAAGGGAAGGGGGTAATTTATGTATTATATTTTAATTAAAAAAAATTAAGTGAAAAAAAAAACAAACAAGTGTAAGCAAACAAATTCACTTGTGGATATTATAATGAATTAGGATTTAAAAAATATATGTTAACTTAGGAAAGAGCTGTGGGATCTTAAACACATATTCATAGAAAAACTGTCTTTCACCAGGTGGTGGTGGCACACGCCTTTTATCCCAGCTCCTGGGAGGCAGAGGCAGCCAGATCTCTGAGTTTGAGGCCAGCCTGGTATAGAGCGATTTCCAGGACAGCCAGGGCTACACAGAGAAACTCTGGCTCAACTCCCCCCCCCCCAAAAAAAAAAAAAAAAAGAAAGAAAATGAATCTTTCAAATGGAGCTGGCACAGCTGAGATCACGGTCATGCACCATTGTGGCCAGCTGTGCTCCAGCCTGCATAAGGGCAAACACTACCCACGCTAACAGGCATGTCCCTTAATTAACTAGGCCTGTGCTGCTGGAATACTTGTCTCTATAGATTTTTTTTTTTGTAGTCTCACCTGATTTTTATTTAACTTTTAAATTTTTTAACTTTTACCTTTACCTGTTTATTTTTTATTTCTTTAGCATTTATTCATTTCTTTATAAACTGGAAAAGTTGTTTTCAGTTGGCGTAGTAGTCACTTCACTGAACATTGTGAAAGTATCTTTTATTTGCCTGACGTAAATGTTGCCTTGGAGGCTTACTGCCTCTGTCTGCTAACCTAGGCCTAGACCTGGAAGCTTCTAGCCTCCATACAATCTAATCTAGGCCCAGAATGTTTTCAGCCTCTGAGACTTACTGTTGAGTCAGCTCACCCTTTCTTGTTCTTTCTGAACTCTGGCTGACTGGCCCAACTCACTCGTTCTGGCTCAAGCTCCTCTCCAAGCTGACTGGTTCAATCTGGCTTCTCTCACAGCCTCTGACTTTTTACTCTGCTTGGCCTCATACTAACTGACAATCTGCTCTAATCTTCTGGCTCCTTTCCATTCCCTGACTTGTTCATTCTGTCTTCACCTGTGTCCAGCTTGTTCTCTCTTCAGCCTGTCTTTGTAAAACTCTCCCAGTAAAACTGCCTTTGAATTTCACAAACTGAACTGCCAGGAGCTCATCTCCACTGCACTGCCTGTCAACTCACTCACTCAGCTGTACTGAGTAGAACTCAGAGATCTGCTTGCCTCTGTCTTCTGGGATTAAAGGTGCATCAGTATTCCAGCCAGATCACACAGAACTAGAAGGTCTTAGGATGTGATCTCTTGCCAGAGCAGCCATGTTCTAAATTAAAATCCCTCTACAGAACGTCTTTGTGCTGAGCACTGGGCTAAGTTCTAATTTCCAAAATACAAGATTCTTAGTGCCATAGTACAGATAGGAAGATAAGCCTGCCCTGGTGGACATGGTAGTAAGGCAGGTGATGTCTGAGTTTAAGGCCATCCTGATCTACAGAGTGAGTCCAGGACATTCAGGGATATACAGAGAAACATTGTCTCAAAAAACCAAGAAAAGAAGAAAGAGGAGATGACAACAATGACAAGCCCAGAAAACTTGTCCAAAGTTGAAGGGCAGAACCAGGCCTTAATCCCAGGAATGTCTAATTCTTTACCCAGAAGGCATTCCTTGAAAAAAAAAAATCAGCTCAGGTTATAGACCTATGTTAGGATCAAGATAAATTACTAGATGTGGTGACAGAAGCTTTTTATCCCAGCACTTGGGAGGCAGAGGCAAGTGGATCGCAGTGAGTTGAAAGCCAGCCTGCTCTACAGAGTGAGTTTCAGGACAGCCAAGGCTATGAGAGACCCTGTTTCCAAAAACTGAAGGGAAGAGAGGTGGGGGGCAAGCAAGCAGGGAGAAATGCTTGGCTGAACCTTGTGGATTCAAAGAACCCAAAGTCAGGGGAGAATGGTAAAATTCTCTTAGATTAAAACAAGAGCCTCAGGCAAAGAAAAGAGGCTTTTAGAAAGGCATGAACCAAAAGAGGAGACATGTCATCTAGAGTGTGTGACATATAAAATAAGGAACACTCCCCTCAACATGGCAGGAGATGTGTGCTCTGCCAACCAGCAATGTAGATGAAATGGCTGCTTAAGTTGGCAGTGATGGTACTGCGTGGTTAGTGCGATCATTTAAGCAACTAGTAAGAATTATATTGACTAGTGCTTTTGTTACATACTGACTGAGGAATTTGTACTGCATAGGGTCTCTGCCATTTGGATCACTATGCTTTGGAGTTAGAATGATCAACAATAATCTGTAATTTTTCAGTTCTCTTTATATCACCTTTCCACCATTTCTTCCTTCATTTTGTAGGCTTTGGGTGTCAATTCTGAAACCAGGAATATTCGTCAGCTGGATGACTGTTTGGAAGATACTGCTCATGAGCTCTGGACAATGGCCCATGATAAGATCTTGGGGTCAAACACTTCAGCCACTTTGGGGGACAGCCAGGACAGCCCAGATCTAAAGACCATGATGCTCCGGATGGAGGAAATGGAAGTAAGGTCTTGGGCTGCCAGTGGGGTTCACCTCTGCTCCCAGTCACACTGCTGACACTCAATATGGCAGAGCCACAGAGTCCTGCTTTTAAATCGAAGCTCTTGTCACCAACTGAGTGTAAGACCTTGGTTCAGTCACTTACCCTGTCTAATACATAGGGTTTTTTAGAATAGAAGAAGATATAAAGTATTTAGCACACCATCTGATACATAACTCAGTAAGTGGTCCATACAGTTGTCACCCTGTTAACAGTGACTTGTAATTCCAAACACATAGTGACCCAGACTTGGTCCCACCGTTTGGACCACTGACTTTTGCATCCATCGTTTATAGGCATCATTCCTTGCCTTTTAACTTGCTGTAGTGAGCGATCCTTGTCAAACCACAAATGTCCTCACCCTCTTTAACTACCAGATTACTACTTTCAAAATGACTCCTTTTCTTATAAACTTTTAGACCTCAGACATGAGCCATCCTACTGGATTGTTGGAGCCTGTGATCAAATGGTGTAGTCAGGTTATAAAAATTAGTGAGCGAGCTAGGATGGATTGTCCAGGTCTGACCCCGTACTCAGCATTTTTGTTTTAGTTACATCATGATTAATTTATTTCTTTCTCATTGATAAATAGGAAATTATAAAGAAGATAATTTTTGGTTGTTTTTGAAAATTTAAAGACACACTGTTTGTCCTATTCTTTTAACTGCTTTCTCTCTCTTGCAGTAACTGCCTAGATTTAAATGGTCCTGAGCAGCAAAAATAGACAAATGTCTGTTGAAAGAAAAAACTAAAATACAGATGGTTCATAGGTGGACAAGGGGACATGATGTGTTGTCATCACAGCAGGCTCTAGGGGACAAGCTGGCTGAGGTTGCAGCCATGCTAGTCACTCTGTTTCTAGGCTTCCCTCAGGAGCTGCTCACTTTCTGTCCCAGCAGACACCTGTTCTCATCACTGTCTGTCTGCTGAGCTGTTTCCACAGTTAATACTTCTGTTTTATAATGAAACTTACTTTTTCTCATAAATTAAACTTTCTTTTTTAAAGAAATACCAGGAGACAGTTCGCCAAAGATATAATAAAATTGTTTACGCTGACCCTCACTTATGGATGCATGAAGAAAGAAATGGTAGGTGTTTCTTCCTAACCCCACCTTCAATATTTTATTCTGAAAATTTTCAAACATACTGAAAGGTCGGGAAAAACTGTCCAGTGACAACCAAAACCCGACCTTGTAGCTATGAGGTTCCCAGATTCTCTTTACCCCTCTGATAGTTCATCTCGGCTTTGCATTTCAGATGACATTATCTATGGATTTCAAAGTAAACTGCCAGATACCAGTACAGTTTACTCCAAATATACAACATCAGCTTGAGCTTCATATTTATTCATGGTTTTGTTTTGGTTTTCTGAGTTAAAATTTAAATATAAGGGATGGAGAGATGGTTTAGTGAGAGGTTGAAACGAGAGAATTAACAGAAGCCTCTGAGCCAGCTAGCTTGGCATGTGCATCAAGAGAGACCCTGTCTCCAGCAAAGTAGAAGGTCCTCACTGACATCTAAGGTTTTCCTGACCTCCACACGTGTTCCATGTCATGCCACTGCCTGTATTCTTACACCTACATCACACACACACACACACACATGCCCGCCTGCCCACACAAATTTATTAACTAGAAAAAAAATTACGTATAATGCACAAATCTTAACTGTGTCATTTGAGGAGTTTGACAGATGGATCTGTTTCTTACCCATACTGTCTAGATGTAGAACACAGCTTTGCTGCAGAAATTTCCCCTATTTTCTTCCCAGTCAGTGCCCTAACTTTAGGCAACACTGCTTTTCAACCATGTTGAGTAATGTAGAGGTTCCAGTAAGTGCAACCCTCTTGCTGGCAGATGTGTTCTTGTCTAGACTCTTTCAGTCAACATAGCATTTTGTAGGGTATTGTTGCTTATTTTCTGTTGCTACTGTAGCAAATAGAAGCTTAGAATACTCCTCACTCACAAATTACTGAATTAGAACACAGATTTATTCTCTTAGTTTGAGAGGTCAGAAGGCTGAAAGTGAGTCTCAAAAAGAAGTTGAGGTGCTATCAGAGTTCCTTCTGGAGGCTTCTAATGAGGCTCTGTTACTTACAGTTCTTCCAGTTCCTAAGGATGCCTCAATTTCCCAGACATGGACTTATTATCCAGTATCTGTTTCCATGGTCAGCCACCTTTTCTCCTGTAGTCAGATCTGTCTTTGTTTGCCTGTTGTAAAGACACTTACAGACATGTACATAGCTTAGTCTCCCAGCCATCTCAAGATCTTAAAGTCCCTTCTGTAATGGAGACTCCATTGTGCAGTGGAGACCCAGACTCCAGCTATTGATTGTAAGCGTCTCCGGGTCCATTTACCCTATGGATCTCAGCCCTCTATCCCTCCCTATTCCCCTCTTCTTTCTTCCTTGGAATGTATATACCACATCTAATTTGCATATTTGCTGATGGATCTATATTTGGTTTCTTCTAGTTTGGGACTATTAAGAATACATCTAAGGGGCTGGAGAGATGGCTCAGCCGTTAAAGGCTAGGCTCACAACCAAAAATATAAGAATACATCTAAGGCGCTGGAGAGGTAGCTTGGTGGTTAAGTGCATTTGTCGCTCTTGCGTGTACCTTGGAGTTCCCAGCACCCACGCGAGTGACAGTGGGCTGTAACTCCAGTTTCTGGGGATCTGGATCCCTCTTCTTTCCACTTTGCAGTAGGGCACACAGTGTACATACATATGTGTAGGCAAACGTTTGCATAGAATAAAAGTAGATACATCTAAAAAAATTTTTTAAGTTAATTATGAATCTAAAAGCAAGCATGGTAATTGAAGCTGCGGCAGGAGAATCAAGAGTTCTATCCTGCGTAGCACATGAATACCAGGCTAGCCTTGCTTACACACAGATCCTGTCTCAAATAAATCTGCTGTAAACATACTAACCTGTAGTCTTTTTGTGGACCGTCAGTTTTTATTTCTCTTGGATAAATACCTAAGGAGTAAACTTGCCAGGTCATGTGCTAGGTGTACCAAACTTGATAAAAACCTGCCAGACTATTGCTGGGGAGACTGAGCAGTGTTGAGCCCTTCTCCACTGAGAAGCACTTGTTTCTCTGGGAGTGCTAGCCTTTTTACAGTGTGTCCTTGTGATGAATCTGGCAGGAGAATTGGCATCTCATGGTATTTCAGTTTCATTTTCTTCTAAAAGTTTTTAAGCTTTATTGTTATTTTTAGTTATGTGTGTGCCTGTGGGGGTGGGGGTGGCACACAGAGGTATTTGAGTTCCCTCTAGTGCTAGATCTTCAAGTGATTGGGAGCTGCCAGATGTGCTGGGACCTGAACTCATTGTCTCTGCGAGAGCAGTTTGTGCTCTTAACCACTGAGCCCTCTCTCCAGGCCTTCGATTTCTTTTTCTTGATGACTAGTACTGTGAACCTTTTCAGGTGATTATGGTATATAATTCTTCATGAGATATCCAAAATTGTTTTGTCTGCTTTTTAATTGGGTTGCCCCCTTTTTAAAAAAAAATATACAGATTATGTGTGTGTTCTAGGAATAACTTCTTATCAAATATAAGTTTGGGTTGGTTTAGTTCCTTTTTTTTGTGTTTTACATTGCTGAGACTTGAACCCTTGCATATTTTCAGCACACAGGTTACCTCTGAGCTGTCTTCCCAGCACTACCTTTTTGGTTTTTTAAGGTAACTTCTATATTCACATGGTTCTCTGACCAGTGTTCATTGCTACTTTCTGAATTCCAGAACATTTATTTTCATAGTCTCCTCCCCGCAAAACAAGCCTCTGTCCACATCAGTGGTTACTTCCTCCACTCTCCACACCACCACTTGCTGGCACTACTCAAGTGGGTGCTTTGCAGATATTTGTTTCCTATGTGTAGCTTACCTACTTCCTCTTTCAATGATGTTAAAGTTTTAATTCTGATAAAACTTCGATCATCTTTGGTTTGTTTGTTTTGTTTTGTTTTTTTGTGGCCCAGGGTAGCTTTGCCTGCCACTGAGGTGAGAGGATACTATTTTCTTCTACAAGCTTTTTGGGTTGTTTGTTTTAGCTTTAATGTTTAGCCTTATGGTTCATCTTAGAGAGCCATTTGTGGTCTGAGGAGGAAGTTCATGGGCGGTCACTCGTTCTCATTCCATTTGGTGAGAGAGACTTGCTTTTCTCTTCCACTTTCCAAGACTTAAACATTTACGTTGTGACTGAAATTGCTAGGCTGGGAAGTTTACTGGGAAGCATTAATCAAATCTGTTTGACTCATGTTCATCTTCCTCACAAACGAGTAGATGTGGACAAGCATTACCCCCAGTGGAACTTAAATTCAGTGCATATGACACTTACTTAGAGATGTGAAGGAAGCTGCAGGTGGATGCCTGACACCAGCTTACATTACGTGGAATTATTTCAAGATACAAATTTGGGTCACTGTTTTAGAAAAAGTATTCTCCATGTTAAATTTTGACAGAAAGATGGGCCATTTAACAGAACACTCATGTACTCTCCCTGTGTTCTCTGCAGTTTTTGTGCATTTAGTTGTTGCTCGTGCTGACAATCCCTGATCTCTACCTCATGGGCTAGTAATTGAATTGCTCTTCTGGGGCTGGCTGGTGTGATCCTATCTGTGCAGTACTTTTTCTTGTATAGGCTAAGCAGCCAGAAACAAAAATGCTGAGATCCAGTGTGCTTCCAGAGCCTTAAAGCATTTGACTTTCCAATTTGAGATGTTCAATCAATGAAGCTTATACACACACATGTCTCAGGATCTAAACAGTCCCTGCATCTGAAATATTTCCAGTCCCAAGCAATTAGGGATACCCATCCTTTATTATAGAGCTCTCCCTTTGCCTAGTTTTTGCTTGCGAACTCTCACAGCCCATTCTAGCAGGCTGCAGCTGTTTGTGAAGGTGCCTTAACTTGCCCAACTAAGCCCCAGGTTCCCTAAGGCCTAGAGAGTTATTCAGTCATGCCCCCATCATGCCTACTGAAGGTACAGCAAGGATCCTTCTAATGATTGTGTAGTAAGACCGTGGGCATTTCAACTGTTTTTTTGTTTCGTTTGTTTTTTTTTTGAGTTAGAGACAGAGGAAAGGGATGTGTTTTACTGGTAGCTTGACTATGGGCCACAAAGTTAGGTTGCATACCATTAAAGACAGTTTTAGGAGGGACTTAGTGTCTTTTCTTTTCAAGAGGACAACCTTTAATTATTAGTTGCTATATAAGTTTCTGTGCTGAGGCTTCATTAACATTTAAGAGGAGCTCTTTAAGGTGTGGAGAGATTGGTTAGCAGTTAAGAGACCATACTACTCTTGCAAAGGACTGGAATTTGATTCCTAGTACTCAGGCTCAAGAATCTCAACTGCTTGTAAATGCAATTCCAGGGCATCCAGTGACGTCTGGTATTTACAGGCACCCACACTCCAGTGCATGTACCCACACACAGACATACACATACATATAATTAAATATCTTTTTAAAAGAGTAGTACTTTAGAACACTAAGAACTGAAGTGAGTGTTGGACATTTGTAATTCCAGCATCATGAGACCACTGTAAGAATCCAGGCATCATGTTTGTTGGCTTAGGTACATTACAGAACCAAACTTAAAGTGATTTTAGGGTTATATGGTATGTAATCTATTTCTCTCAACTCTGTCAATAACTGAAAATTTATTTTACTCAGTAGCAGTAGCATTTTTACAAAGGCTGACTTAGGCAGTGTTTGTTCCCAACAGTGTGCAATCACAAGCATGTATATGCGTCAGAAAAAGTGTTTTGCTGGAACAACTTTACTTGAGTGACAGGTTTTTTTTCTTCCACTTGAAACATATTTAAAACTAGAAATCACTTGAAACTCAGGAGAGCTTTCAGGCCTGCAAGTTGTAGTTAATAAGTTAGTGTTTTGACGATCATGCAGATTTTTTGCATCAATGTCCAGAGACAAATTAGATCAGCTAATTTAAGTGTTCAGGTCTGAGTGGCTTTCTCCTTCTTCAGTAATCCAAGCATTTTAAAGGTTAAAAAACAAACTTCAAGACTTCAGACTCCTTGACTGGCAGCTGGGTCCCAGTACAATGGTGTCTCATAAGGCCTTGCACAGATTGGGTAAGGAGTCTCATGTAGAGCTGGGGAGCTGTGATCATTTCTGAAGACGGACTCTCCAGCGTTGTGTTTCTCTCTAACTTTAAAATTCACCCTTGTGCTTGGAGCCCTTGTGCACCACTGCCTGTGTCCTAGTGTGCAAGAAAGATGGTTGTGACTTCCTCACAGCTCATTGGCTACTACCACACGCCTAGAAAGGCACACTTTTCCTTGACAACAGTCATTTTATGCTTGTCCTTTCTAGGCCAGAACCCCCCCAGCAGTAAATGAAAGACCTTTGGCTCCCCATCCAATCAAGATCACCAAGACAGCAACTCCCAAGGACCCAGCTGTGAACATTTTATTAGAAAGCCCCTGCAATGCCAAGTAAGTGGCAATGACACTGTGATTTTTGCTAGTTGGTGGCATTGGATGTAGTTAAATTCTGCCTCCCTTTAGTCCCCACGTGACAGAAGTTGTTTTGAGCAAGGTCTTGCAGACTCTTTGATGTGTCAGTAAAACAGTGGTTCCATAGTGGCCGTTGACCACTTGAACTGTAATCCAGCACATGGCAGCATTTAGCTGGCCTTCAGTCTGGCATGTACAAGTTATCCTGATACTTAGTGTGAGCTTTATGTAATCTGTGGAGGAGGAATGCTTGCAGTGTTGGGGATTATTGTGGTAGAAAGAGGATTGGGCAATCAATGGTGGTAGGATGCTGAGTTTTGTTCTGTATGAGGAAGACAAACTATTGTGGTATAGGAACAGCTCACCCTTGTTTACATTTGAATGCCTTCATCCTTCTTATGTGTTGTCAGCTCACTGGATGAAAGTGTGGCAACAGAGGAGGGATCAGAGAAAAGGGAGTCCGCCTTTCCCTCTATCAGAGAAGATCTGCATCAGAGAGAAGGTCAAACACCTCTCTTTGTCCCACGAGGGATGCGGCACAGCATTGGTGATTACTGTAGCCGATTTGAGCAGTTCCTGCGGATCATATCTCATGAGGCTATAGGTTCCTTTAACCCATGGCTATTGGCTGAAAGGTCAGTAAAATTTCTCTATTTACAGGCAAGGACCAATTTTAGACTTGAAGAGTAGCTGGAAAAAGGACTGGCCAAGGTCATCTTTGCTCTGGGGTTCTGGGGTTCCAGTGGCTGCTTGTGAAATGGTAGGCAGCCTCCTCTGTGAACTGCTGTTCAGATGTAGGAGGCCATGACATCATCAACGGGCTTTGTCACCTAGAGGAGTGGAGTGCCCTTCAGTGTCCTTCTTTCAGGCAGACTGTCAGGCTGAGCTTAGGGTGCCATAAAACACCGTAGACTTGAAACAACAAGAATGTCTCTCACAGTCTGGTGGCTGGGAGTTATCTAAAATCGCAGTGTCTGGTGAGAGTCCCCTTCTTGGCTGGCTGACAGCTGCCTTCTTGCTCTGTCCTCTAGTGACAGAGGTCCTCTTGGGGCACTATTCCCATCATGAGGACTCCACCCTTTGTGACCTCATTTGAACTTCATTTCCTTCCAGGCCCAGGCCATCACATTGAGAGTTAGGGCTTCAGTGTATGAATACAAATACTCAAGTTGGGGCTCATTTCTTGATGCTGTTGGTGAGGATTGTACTCCATCAGAGAGCACAAGTTTTTCTGAACAGAAAATAGTCCTTATGACATCTTCATGATGGAGACACACTGGCCTTGGCAAGCATGTAGCTTCTGACTGCACTGTTTCACACACCTCCTCCTGTACCTTCAGGTACCTTCTCTGAGTACTGCTTTATTACAAAATGCAAGGTGCTTCTCATCATTGAGTAAAATGGTAGATTGCTTGTATTTTTTTCTTAAGTTTTAAATGTGCCTCTTATTTTCATTCTTGTTTTATATATATATGAGCTTTTGATACCCAGCACTGTTTCTCCTTAAGTTATTGGAGGCCATGTGCTATCCAGGGAAAGGTGTCCACTAAGAAAGATGACAACTTAGGATTTCAGGGGACCTAGATCCCAATATGGGACATCTAGAAAAATGGCAAAACCACTTCCAGAGAAATTGCCAGTGAGCATAGAAAGCAGCTAGTCCAGACTGGGAGAGGAAGACAGAAAGCTTCAGGAAGGGATGTTGCTTTGAGGCCGAGTAGAGAAAGTTGAAAGGAAACCCCATGTCATGCCATCTACTATGTTGAGTGAATGAAAAGGACCCTTGTGCTTCCTTAACAGCTGGGTGGGGAGGCAGTGTTAGGAACAGTGAAGCAAATACATAGACAAGGTGGTCACTTCTGCTTCCAGAAATGACACATGTGGTAATTTGGACCACTTCTCCCCTGAGGATAACTATTAATAGAAAAGCTGGATTAAAAATAAAATGCATACACTTGAAGGCATTAAGATACTAAGTAGGTAATGAAGAATAACTAGGTCAGGACTTTGGAGAAAACAACCCAGCCCATTGCGTGGTGCTGAATGGCTTCACTCTGGAGAACTCTGCCTCCGCCTCCTCAGGTTGGAAGACAGAGGTTGGAGCCCAACAGTGCCAAGCTAAGACTACCGCCTTGGTGTTTTCTTCACTTGTTGTTTAATGGTGCTGGTAGTGAACCCAAGACCTTGTACATTCTAGGCCAACCCTCTACTGCTGAGCTATATCCCCAGGCCTTGTATTACTTCCAATTGAAACTTGAAAGATTGCATTCTCTGTAAGTTCAGGTGACCTGGATAGAAATGGGCCTCCTTAGGGTCTCAACTCAAAGCCACATCTCACTTGCTGAGGTGACTCTAGATGCTGTTGTCCCCCAGGCTGCACATGTAAACAGACATACATTTTCTCTGGAGGGCAGTCATATCATCACGGGAGACTTAATTTCTATAATTTTTATAAACAGTGTCTATAGTGAAAATAGGCAAGAGAGAGACAACAATCACAGCTCATCCACAGCAGCTCCAAACAGTGACGCTGTTTACAGACTCAAATAGCTGCCTGGTGTGTACATAGAAATAAAAGACTCAACTTAGAATTTTGCCAGAGGACTGGAAGCTAATAAAAATACAAATACACGGGGCTGGAGAGATGGCTCAGCGGTTAAGAGCACTGGCTGCTCTTCCAGAGGTCATGAGTTCAATTCCCAGCAACCACATGGTGGCTCACAACCATCCATAATGAAATCTGGTGCCCTCTTCTGGCCTGCAGATACACCTGCAGACAGAACACTGTATACAAAATAAATAAATCTTTAAAAAAAAAAAAAAAAAAATACAAATACACATCCGAGGATAAAAAGTATACTTTCTGAAATGAAGAATGTATTGAATAGGCTCCATAGCAAATTAGATACAACAGAAGAGAAACTTGAAAACTTGGAATGTGGAAGAGTGTGTGTGTGTGTGTGTGTGTGTGTGTGTGTGTGTGTGTGTGTGTGCACACGCACGCGCGTGTGCATATATATCCGGAGTGGTGCAGAAAGGCAGAATTAAAGATGAAAAGTAAAGATGGGGCAATTAGGAACATAGGAGACCAAGCAGTGTGGTCTAATATATGTGAGGTTATGGTCTTGCAAGGAGAGGAGAGTAAGAAAATGAGTCTGAAACAAGATTCAGAGAGACAATGGCTATCACCTCCAGACTCACAATGGCCATGAAGACATAAGAAACATTACAAACCCCAAATGAGTCTGAAGAGGTCTCCATGTGATTTATGTATTAGTTACAGAGGGAAAATAATGACTTATAAGGAAGAAGCCTCGCAGACATCACCACAACTGAGTAGCCAAAACCAGCAGTCATCAGTAAAGGGATAAGCACTGAGGGACACAGTGTCCCTCCTTTGGCATCTATTCCAGAAAGATGTAGCAGGTAGTGATTGTAAGGGAATGCCAACACCCCAGATGTGGGGACCGTGTGAGAAAAAAAAAGCTTTACTCTTCAAGAAATGTTATAGTCATGAAAGAGAGACTGAGGAACATATTTTAAATGAAATAGACATGACAAGTAAACAGCCTGGATTGAACCCTGTACTATAAAAAGCTCTAAGGCTGTTATTTGGGTGGTTGGCAAGGTTTGAATAAAGTCTGTAGGTAAGATTAGGTGATGGTTCATAGTGTTACCACAGCTGTCTGCACGGTGGTTTTTTGAGGACGCATGGAAGGTCTTGAGGGATACCAGGTCTGCAGCATACTCTCTAACAGATCAAATGAAAAAGACCATGTGTTAGGTGTTCATGAACGTTTATGCTCAGGTATTTGGGATTTGGAGCACCCTGCCCTTTCCCACAGAGAAAGCACACACCTTCTTTGAGCTGAGGCTGAGCTGGCCAGGTCATTCATTTCCAGTCGCTTCTGATATCAGCAATCTCAAGGATGAGGTTCATTTAGTCTGTTTTGGTGTTCTTGCCAGGGCTTGGGGATCTAGGCTACCATGTTAATATCTGGGAGAGCCGGGCCCCTCACTTATTTCTCTTCTGGGCTTCTGGATTTCCACACAATTTCCGAGTTGATTCACCAGGTTTTCATGAATACTGAACAGCTCCTTGTTTGGCTGCCCATGCCTTCAGCTGTGTCCTTTGTCTTCCAGCTTTTCAGATGAGCTGGTAGATGAAGCTCTGGGGGCCGTGGCTGCGGAACTTCAGGATGTGTGTGAAGACTATGCAGAAGCTGTGTTCACTTCAGAGTTCCTAGAGGCCGCTGCATGAGAGCTGTCCAGGCAGGGCCCTCAGATCACTGCAGGAGGGACAGCAGCACCATCCGGTGGCAGCCCATGGGGAGTCTTTGTCTTCCTGCCCATGAAGGGAAATGCCAGTGAGGTCATCCTCACTGGTACTCTGTCCTTGTCTTAGCAGTGGTTCTGGAAGTTATGAAAGGATGGGTTACATTTATTAGTGGCTGAGGAGCATGAGAGGGTTATAATGGCACAACATTTTCAGAATGTATAATTTTCCTACTGAAATGGTGTGCTCATTCTCTGACTCAGTATGGAGATCAAAATGTTTTGAAAGGTAATGGGTAAAGATATTTCACATAGGAATTCCAGCCTCTGTTGAACCCACAGGGGGTTGGGGGTAGGAATCAGTGCTAATCCAAGTGCAGTTACTGTCTGTCTGGTCCCAGCACTTGGCTCCTGTTGGCAGATGTGTTCCTCACATTGTCACTGGTAGTGTTCTATAAGGACACCTGTCTCTACTGATTGGCAAACTATGTGGAATGCAGAGTAGTGGTGCCCCCAAACCTGCTCAGCAGCAGTAGAAGTAGGGCCAAGCACTGCTGCCTGCAAGCTTCACCTCCTAGGGGGTTTCATGTTTTCAGTTCCTCAGAGGCATTTATTGGTGTTTTGACACATGCTGGTATAAAAGGAATTTCTCTGAATGCAGAAGAAGTTTGAGGACAGGAGAGGGCAGGCCTTCCTCATGCCAGTGCACTCTTCCAGAGGGCAGAAGCTTCTCTCCATGCCACAGAGCATCCTATCTTCTGGAAGAGGGAGACACATGGGTGACTTGAAGACTTCTGGACTTTCTAGAGGACTAAAGATGCCCACATCCTTTCAGAGGCTCCGTAGGTCCTGGTGCCAAGGTTTTCAGAAACTCTGAATTGAGAAAAGGGAAAGAAATGTACATAAAAATAAGGTAACTGCCTGAAAAAAAAGTTTGTCTGGGTCAAAGTTTACCTGAGTTATTTCTGTGAGGCTGGTGAAATGTGAAGAATAAAGGGACCAATATGAGTCTGGCTACTACAGATGCCCTAAGTGGCCTCCTGGGATTGTTCCTAAGGCACCAGAAGTTCAGGTGATGATTTCAGCTTCTTGGTCACACTTATTTGTGCAAAATTTATTTTTGTTTAATGTTTTCCTGCTTAATATTACCTAAGCTCAGAATGTAAAGGGCACTAAGAGATTGATCGTCCTCAGTCTGGAAAGGGACGGACGGACGGACAGACGGGCACTTGAACCCACAGCAGCACTTGTCATTGGCACCGTAAAGTCATCTGTGGGAGTTTTGACTGTGCTGATTAAAAATAATAAACTCAGTATTTTAAATTGTCAACATGTCTATTTGAAATAATTTACATCTCCTTTTTCCCCACAGGCAATGTGAAATGGGATTTACAGAAACCACTGAGAATACTTTTGTATTTGATGTGAACATAGTGGACTATTTGCTACCTCAGACAAAAATAAATGCTAATAAAATCTAACATTTATTGAGCACATACTAGAGTATTGCTCTAAAGGTGTTCCCTGCACTAACTTAACACTGTGTGCTCTGTGTGAGGCAGACTATTCATAGATGGAAGCAGGAGGAGAGAATTTGGGCCAGCTAACCTGTGTTCACGAGATATACCATGGTCATGGAGTCACTTGCTCCCATGAAGATTACTGTGCCATGTGCTCCTGCAGAGCTCTCCTTGTCCCCACTTGCTGTCCTAGACAGTTTCTGGAGCAGTGCCCTAGCTAAGTACTTTGTGCTGCAGCCTGTCCTCGTAGGTCTGGCCCAGCCTCCTGTACCAGTGACCCCCTCTCACTCAGGAGGGTGAGCCTCATCCCTGCCTCATAGCCCAGCTCGGCAGCCTGAGTGAGACACAAGAGTGAGCCACAAGAAATAAGAATTCCGAAATGGGAATTAAATCCTCTGACTCTATAAATGCTCCTGCATACAACCTGGCAGCCAGACCGCTAGAAGTTTTGTTTGTGAACAAGGGCTGAGCACGTGTGAGTCATTCTCTTAATTTTCTTCCGTTTTCTCATGACCTATTCATGGCCTGTTTTGGAGAATCATGCATGAATTGAGTACATTTGTGTTGCATAAGCTCCCCACAGTTTCCTGAGATGCCTGTGTGCTCTTTAGTGCCCCCCTTCCAAACGCTGACTTTCTCTGCCAGGCCAAACTGTCTCGCCTGTTTAGTCCTTGTCTCAGACTTGAGAGCAGGGATTCTGCATAGCACATTGTTGTTGCTCTGCAGGTTCATTTGGATTAATATATAGGGAGTGGATCACATTCAGAATAGTCCACAGATACCTGTTGACCTTGTGTGACCCTGGCAGATGGCCATCTAGGAGGGTTGTACCTTGGTCTCTAGGGTCCACTGCCATTGCCTTCCAACTCATTGTGGGAAACTTGTCTCCCTGTTTAGATTAGTGTATGTTGAGAGGCGTCTGCCCCAGTTGCTCCTGAGCCTCAGTCTGGCTGCTGCTGTTAATTGGAGCACATACTGGAGTACTGCTCTACAGGTGTTCCCTGCACTAACTTAAGGGCCTAGAGAACTGACAGAGAACCAAGTGGGGGTGGAGGTGGGAAGGTGACCCTTCTCCATTCTCCTTGGTATGATTGCCATTCCTGCACCAGGTGGGGTGCTGGAAGAGGAGCAAGGGTGATGAGAGAAAGTTCTCACCCTTGTCTCTCCATTTGGTCCAGGTCCCTGCCTCCCTGAATTGGGGAACTCCAGAAGAGTGGACAAAAGAAGCAATACTGAAAGGGAACATAGTGGCCACAGGCTGACAGGTGGAAGGATGACACAGAGCCACATCAGTAAGCTCCCTGTGTCTCCCGAGTACAGTGTTAGTGTCTTGGCTTGACACTGTTAGGGATTGCCTGCAACAACTGAAAATCAGGGTATACCCTCACTGTGACTCCTGGTCACCATGGAGGTACCCTCTGGAGCAGTGGTTCTCAACCTTCCTAATGCTGTAACCCTTTAATACAGGTCCTCATGTTGTGGTGACCCCCCCACCATAAAATTATTTTCATTGCTAATTCATAACTCTGATTTTGCTACTGTTATGAATCATAATATAAATGTTTTCTGAGGGTTCTGAGGTCACGACCCACAGATTGAGGACCACTGCTCTGGAGGTTTCCTGTAAGGGGGGGCCCATGCTGAGCAGAAGAAGGCAGTATCTAGCTGTATGTCCTTATCAGTACTGACTTCCCAATCAGCTGGTGCTAGAGCTGTTTCTGGTCAGTTTCAACATGGGTGTGTATTTCAGTAGCCAACAGTGTGGGCCTGGGTTGGAAGGGCTCCTGTCAGCCTTGCTGTTTGTTTACTCTTAGGCCTTAGTAAGGAGCCCTTCCTTGCTGACTCCTGTGAACAGCCCATCTTTCCCTCCCGCGAGAGCGCTGTGCTGTCCCCTGTCTAGCCTGCTGGGCCTCTGTTTGTTGTGCTCTCCCCAGTCCACCCAAGGCACACACCATATTAGGTGTCCCCCTTTCCACTGCCCTTCCTACAATGCTGAATGTGTCCAGTCTCTCTCACTGATTTTTTTTTTTTTTAATCAAGATCCTATGTGTCCCAACCAAGAATGGCCCTGGAGAAGACCTTAGCATCTCTCCCTTTAGTGGCACCTGACATGGCTGTAGACCTATGCCCAGGCCTCAACAACATCTAGCCTTTTCGAAGTAGAATCACTCATTCCCCTGTCCCTGGGTCCTACAGCTTTGAACTCTCTCTTCCTACTCCAATACCTTAATGTCCTCTGTGGAGAGCCTCCAGATTTCTGAAGTGCCTTTGCACTATCTGCTGCACTGCCATGAGGCACCATGGCAGTTTCTGGGGGGCAGGGCTGAGAGGCCGGCTGCCCACCTTCACCTTTTGTGCTCTGACAGCCCTTCTCTTGCACAACATAGTGAGCAGGACTATGGGTTCTTTGCTTTCACTGCAGCCTTCCACCCTGCCCCCTTCTGCTCTTGCTCTTGGGTTTCTTGCCTACACTTGCCAGGCACCCTCCCCCAGTCTCTGGCCTAGTCCCTGCCTCTCTCCCTAGCCAAGACATGCATTTTTCCTCCTCACTCAGCTTCTTTCCAAAGCATCCCTCCCATGCATCCACTCCTCTGACTTCCTAGTCTTGATCTCCTAAGGAGGAGTCCTGGTGAGATCTCCTAAGACCTCCTTCCTACTCATGGGCTGCAGGCCGCTGAGCCTGTACTGAGAAGCCCCCTGCATGTTCCTCCCTGGGCTGGGGTAGGGCTGTCAGTACCTTTAGTCTGCCTGTCGGTGCACAAGAGTTCATGGGCATGGGAGAATTGCAAGGAGCTCTTGGCTCAGGAATCTGTGTTCCAGGGGGTAAGAGTACTTAAGTTCTGGCCATTTGGGCCCTGCCATTCATCAAACTCCAATTTCAGGTTCACCAAGTCTAAGCTGTATCTGATCTAGGAAAGCCTGGCAGACACTGATTACTCAGGTGCACACAGGAAGCAGGGACTGGGGACCATGAAGACTGGGCCAGCTACCGGAATGTTTGCAGAATTCTTCAGAATGCTCAAGATCTCCCAGGAGAGCCACAGCTCCAAGATACTCTGTGAGATCAAAGGACTTTAATCATCACTGATACCTAATGGAGTTATCCAGAGAGCAAGTGAGGATATATGTGTACTTGGGTTTACCACTGCCTCACATCTACCCATTGTCTTAAAATTCCCAAGTTCCCTTAGGTATATGCTGTTTTCTCCCTATATCATAACAGTCCCTTTGTGTACCAGCAGGTGGTTCAAATGGTTTTAGTCTGTAATCTCTGTGCCTTAGTTTCTTAATCTGTGAAATGGGGATTTAAAAAGTGACCTGCCTAACATTATTATAGTGAACATTAAAGAATATGGTCACAAAAACACAGAGATCAGCCCCTAGTTATGCTCTGATAATTATCCAGTTAGGTTTTTTTTTTTTTTTTTTTTTTTTACAGAACCTGTTTGGAGGGAGCATTGGGATGCACCAAGAAACTGGGCTCTGGAATGCTTTCCTGGCCTCTTACATTGTTTTTTCCTGTTCACTGTCCTGTATGGATCTTTGCCACGTCCTTCCATCTGGACACCTGGCAACACTTTCCTAGCTCTGCCTTTTGCTGCCCTGGGCAGCACATCTGGGGCCTGTCCAGCTAGTCTGCTGTTCTTCCTCAGACCTGTGTCCTTGTCTGGGACCTCAGGGTCACCAGAATCTTCTAAACTGGGTCACAACCTTCTGCAGCAGATGTAGTATTGGTCCCATTTTACAGATGGGGAAGTTGGAGCTTATGAAAGAGGAATTGGATTAGGGCCGTCTAGACAGAATGATAGATCCAGAACTATCGGTCTTCATCTTTAACCTACAGATCCAATGTCCTTCCAATTTATCACAGTTGTCTGGGTACCAGGGTCTGGGGAAAGTCACTGCAGTACAAGGGGAAGAACAGAGCATTTCAAGCCAGACTTGGTGATAACTGCTTTGTGGTTAGGAAATCTTCAGTTCACTAGGCTTCAGTTGCATCTGTAAAATGGATCAATAGTCTCCATATGAATGTTAGTGTGAGAATCAAATGAGGTGGTAGAATTATAGCACCCAACCCCTAGGTAATGGAGTGACTTGTCATTACTCTTAATGGAAGCCAGCTTCAGACAGGATCCTGCCTAAGCAAGAAAGTAGGAGACAAGGGAGGCAGGTAAGGATGGAGTGAATGAAAATGGTACCAGCAACTAGACTAGAACGTGGACTCTGTGGCAGGCTGCCTCAAAAAGAGAAGGATATATGGTTCAGTTAACTTCATCTGCTCAGAACCAAGCATAGCAGCAGCTATGTACCATACAGCAGTACCACAACTACTCAATCCCACTAAAAATGAAGACTGCCCTTGCATTTGACAGCTAATTGATCTAAGAGTCTACTTAGCGGCTGTAGCTCAGTGGGTAACATGCTTGCCTAGTGTGCTCAAAGCCTCAGGTTCAATCCCAAGCACCAAATAAACAGCACAGTGGTGCACATCTGTAATCCCAGCCCAGAGGAGCTGGAGGCAGGAGGATCAACAGTTCAAGTTCCCACTTGGAGCCACAGGGGCACAAACAGCCCATTTAGCCTTCACAGCACAAAGACCTTCCTCTTTCCAAGATGGCCCCTGAGCTACCTCATTGGGATTCGCTTCTTCAGGTAATGAGACACATTCCCATCTAATCCTCCTGCTCTGATTGGCCAGTAAGGACACCTGTCCTCTGGAACAGAGGCTGGCTCACCATCATCTCAATAATATTGACTGCACCTGATGGGAAACAGAGGCCCTGTTCTCTGAGATAGGAATTGAAGTTGGCCAAGCAAAAACAGCCAGTAAACAATGAAGAAGTGCACTAGCTCCCTGCTAGAGGTTGTAGAGCAGGACTTGGCACACCAAAGACCCAAGGTTCAGTTCCCAACACCACACCGAAATAAAACAAACACACCATTGTCTTCAGATGAGGTAGTAACAAATTGCAACTTGCACTAATATTAAAGTTCACTGGGTATATAGAAATACAAAAGCAGGCAGAATGAAAACAGAACTGAAGTGAACGGAAGAAAAAGAGGGATTCATTCCTACCAAATGAGGATAGCAGTTGGATAGCACCTAGAGAAGGTGGTATTTGAATTAGACCTTGAGCAGTAGATAGTTCAGATTGTATTCAAGAAAGAGGAAAAGGGCCTGCCAGCAGAGGGGACTATACAGACAAGGCTCTCAGTCCTGAGGAAGATAGACACAGGTATGAACATACTACATGGTTCAGACAGCATGGGCGCTGGAGGGCTTCAGGGGTGAGGCCTCTTCAGGTCATCAGGGCAGGTGAACAGGAGAGCTGCATGGCCTGAGGAGCCCGGTTGGACATTAGAAGGCAGGAATGGTTCCAGTCTCACTCATTTTCCCTCCGGGCAAGGAATTTTATCCAACTTCAAGAAGATGCCCTTGAGCCGGAATAGGCAGTTTCCTCCACCCCTCTGCCTTCCCTTCCCTTGAAAGCATGGTTTGCCCTAGACTCCAGCTCTCTAATCTTTATTCCATGTCTAAATGGGGGGGGGGTCTACGGGGAGCCCCAGGCCCGTGCCAACAGCTCCATCTGTGTTAATCAATCCCTGTGAAACCGAACCCGGTGTACACTCCAGCCTCACAATAAATGTGGAAAGAGTCTGTAGGTGCCTAGCTTTTACGGTGAATGAGAAAACGGATTAAGAACAATGAGAGCTGTGTGAAGGGCGTTGTGGAGGGACAGAAGGCTGAGTGACCAAGTCAGAGGCAGGTGAGCCTCACCACAAAGCCCCCCAAGACATATCCTGTTAACTCTCTGACTTGTTTGTTCTGTGTGATGGGGGAGTTTTGGCAAGTCTCAGAGCTGCCCAATCTCCTCCAAGTCCTCCAGCCTTTGTCACCCATTTAGACTGCACTCTGGCTAGCATTTGCTTTCAGAAATTCCAGAAATGTGGGGTACCTGGATGGTCAGGTCTTTGTGTGAACACTTCAGGCCAGGGCTTCAAGACCTGGGCTTTCTCTGTCAGTGTGTCTGGTCCTCCTTCCATTCTGAACTGGGGCTTCATACCAACAGGGGAGTGCTGCTGTGTTGTCTTATGACCTGTACGTGTCACAGGGAGACAGGATGCTGGCCAGAGAGCTCACCTGCAAAAGCGTTTAATTAACTGGTACCTGTTTACAGCTCTAGCCAGAAACAAGCCCCAGATTCCCCACCCCCCAGACTCAAGGGGCTATCTGAACAAAAGGATCAAAGCAGGGGTTACTGCTAATCTGAAATGTCAAGATCCTTTAAAACCTAATCAAGCCTAGTGTGCTGGGGCATACCTGTAAACCCAGCTACATAGGAAGCCAAGGCATGAGGAGAAGCACAAGTGTGAGCAAGTTCAGGCAACACCAAGTTCATAGCCAGACTGGACAACTTAGGGAGACCATGTCTCAGAAGCACCAAAGGGGTGAGGTAGAGCTCAGTGGTAGAGCCATTACCTAGCGCATGCAAAAGGCCCTGGGTTGAATGGCAGCCCTGAAAAGCAGACAAAAATCTCATCAAAACCCTGGGTTCTTAGGAAACACACGCACACACACGTAAATGCATATACAAATAGTCACAAAAAAATCCACATATATAAACAAGCACATGTAAGAATAAGTGAATGTGCAACAATATAAAGTACATGTGTTCCTTTATATGTGCATATACATGTACACATAAGATTTCTTGTCCAGTTTTAGAGCCCAGGATCCCTAGGTTCAGGTAGGCCAAACCACAGGTTATGCACCCACATGCAATGATTCCAAGTCCTAGCTCCACCCCTTCAACACTCTGAAGTTATTTATGCATGTCCTCTGCACCAAGAGGTGGAGGGGAAGTTATTACCCTCATGTCTGCAGATGAGAACAAAAGGCCAGAGTGGGGCCAGATTCCCAAGAAATCACAGAGAGCAGGGTGTGTGTGTGTGTGTGTGTGTGTGTGTGTGTGTGTGTGTGTGATGAGACCTGCAGCCTTCTTCCCAGTTTATTGTTGGTTTTGCCTCACCAGCGTTTCCTCTAACTGGTTAGTTATTGCTTACTCTCCATGCACAAAACAAAACCACTTCACACTCCCACCCCAGGAATTTATAATGCTTTCACTGACTGTGGAGGGGGTATGGAGGTGGGGGTGGGAGGGAGAAATCCACTTCTCAATTGAGGTCCACAGGATCTTGGCTTATGGTTAAGTTCTACTTCAGACAGGTTGACTCTGAAAATCCTAGACACTCTTATTTCCCAAAGAGGAACTATTACAATGTCCTGATACTGAAAATTTCACAGCTTGTAGCAGCCTCAACGTGACATCCACAGCCCCTTTGCTGGCCTGACTAGGGTGACAGGTGCCAGACAGAAATCTGGAGGCCAAGAACTCTTGGCTGCAGTTTCCCGTGGAGGTAACACTAGACCCCTTCCTGCAGGGGGCGCTGCTGAGGGCCCACTGCAGGTCAGAGTACCTGGGTCATTTCACACGCCCTGCTGCAAGGTGGGGGCTACTGTTTTGCCTGAACCTTTCTGTAACCTTTAACCTCAGCAGGGCTTTGGGAAATTGTTGAGACTACGTGATGAATCTACCCCCAGTGTCTTGTTTGGAATTCATGCTGCTAGTTCCCATCACACGATAAATGGTCATGGCTGCACTACTTCCTCTTCATAGCTCCTGAATGTCCAGGTCTCCAACCTGGAATGTACTCATCCAGCTTAGCATTGACCAACAGGTCCGGCCTGAATGAGGAATGCAAAAATGATGTTCCTTCCTGAGCCACTGGCTTTCGATTCCTTTCATTGGTCCTGTGTGTGGTGAGGAGAGGTGCTAACAGGGCAAGATCTTTCCTCAAAGAAAAGATGGCTTGCAGCTCCTGGCCCTCTCAAGCTGCCTCAGTTTCTACTTCTTAAGCCAGTCCTTGGGACTTCCTTTTACTCCTCAAGACCCTGACAGCTCCTTTGGGTTCCTGAGGGCCTGAGAGTGCCTTCCAATGGGTGCACACATGCCATTTGGACCTCCTAGGATTGCTGCAAGCCAGGTGGCCTGAGTGCCAGTACAACCAAGGCTTCTCCTGGCAGCAGGGGCTGGAAAATGAACTTCCCCTTGGAGATAGAGAACGAAAAAAGGAGGGAGGGAGAGAGGAGACAGACAGACAGGCAGACAAGAGGAGGCAGAGACAGAAATATTAACATCAGCCAGGGCTTGCTCCTACAGCTTCATGGGAAGCTGTGAACTAGGAGCCTGGAGGTTCTCTTCTCTTAGTCACGATGGTATCATCACTGCTCTAATTTTGTGTGTGTGTGTGTGTGTTCATATATGTGCATACCTGTGGGTGCATTCAGGTATGCAGGTGTGTATGTATGGAGGTGTGTCCCTCGACTGCTCCTCTACTGTGTGTGTGTGGTGGGGTTAGTGATAGCATTTAACAGCATAGGGATCTTGGAACAGCAAAAGCCTGGACTTTCAGGTAAAAGATTTATGTACAAACTTGGCATGACCTTGGGAGCCTGCCAAGGGCGGATGACGTTTTTTGATCCTGACTTCCTGTTGCTTCTCAACCCCTCTGTAAGGAAAGCTATGGAGAGACACATTGCCCAGGGGATGAGTTGGAAGCGAGCGAAGACTTCTGCTGAAAATCACGATGCCAATTCATTATGACAGGTGAAGAGATTTAAGTCAAGATTCACGTGGTCACAGGTCACTCCTCCTGCCTCACCTCGACATCATCTTGTGCTCCCCATCAGTGATCCACATAGGTGGAGAGTGTGACAAAATACGCCTTTTGGCAGAGTTGGACCATGGTCCAACTTGGAAAGCTGCAGCAGACTTTGAAGTCCCAGAGCACCAGAGCCAGAACAAGAGTGCCCAGAACACAGAAACGGTGAGCAAGTGACAGATATGGAGGCCATTTGGAGGGGCTTCCAATCGTGAATTATTTGGACCTAGGACCTCAGAGACAAGTCTTGACTGATTACAAACTGATCTTAAAATCTGATGAATAAGACTCACACATACGGATCCACGCCCAGAAAATATCCTTTTAAGAAACTTTAGTGTTAAATGTTTGTTTTATAGATATTAGGGTGTTTTAGATTAGGTTTTAGAGTTAGGGTTCGGGTTTTAGGATTTAGGAACTTTTGTAGGTAATTGTTAAGTATTAATAAATATATGTTTGATAAATAGAAATTTACTGTTACACTGTGTGTGTGTGTGTGTGTGTGTGTGTGTGTGTGTGTGCTGTATGCACGTGTATTTGCACATGTGAAGGACTAAAGCTAATTTTTGGTATCTTCCTCAACCACTTTCCACATTGAACACAGCTCTCCGATTCAGCTAGCGTACATGGCTTGCTTGCTCAAGGGATCCAGACTCTGCCTCTCACATGCTGGAATTGCAGGCAGTCCTGTAACTCCCATGATTCCTGGGAACATGAGTGCTGGGAATCGAAAGTCTAGTCCTCATGTTTTCAAGGAAGAGTTTTTCCTGCTGAGCCGTCCTGTCAGCCCCACCCCACCCTCTTAGCCTCCCTGCTCCACCCCGCCCCACAGGACCTTGTTGTTTGAGCTTTGTGTCTTTTACTGAACCTGGAGCTCACCGATTAAGTTATAGTAGTTGCCGACCCTAGCGAACCTCTCCTCTGTGCCTGCTCAACTCTAAAAGGTGCTGAGGGTTGGAACCCGGGTCCCCAAGCTTTCACAACCGACACTTTACTGGCATAGCTATCTCCCCAGCCCCAGGTTTGTTTTGTATGTTTTATAGTAACCTTATCGCCTGGATCCCAGCTTGTTCAACCAAACAGCATGGTACCGGCCACGATGGGCTGGGCAGGATACTGCAGACGGTGAGGCTAGCCCTCTAACTAGTGAGCTCCCTCATTGGTGTGAAGGAGGTCTGGCCTGCATGGGATTTACTCACGAGGTGCTCTGAGCCTGTCCATCAACACACACGGCCCGCGCGGCCCCTCCCCTCTCAGCATCCCTTGTAAATTCTGTGACTGAAAGCGCCTGTGAACATTTTCCTTTTAGCCTTTGCTTCCTGCCCTTGGAGACAAATTTATATAAAATAACCAGGGTGGGGGGGGGGATTTCTAGAACCACATTTCTATTCCTCAGCAGTCTTTCTGGGCCAAGACATTTCCTTGATGGACTGTGATCCTTCAGCCTGCAATTTAATTGGCACCTGCTTGGTGAAATGTCTCCCACTGAGGCTTGCAGAGCGGCTGGGAAAGGGATGTTTCCATCTCCGTGATACCAAGAGTCCCTGGGGTGTCCTTTGCCTCAGTATGTAATCTAGTATATCTTTAATAAGTGGAGTCAATTCACTTTCAAAACCCTTGTAAAATTCAGCCTTTTAGTCATTCTGACCAGAAGCATTCAAATTGCAATATGAATAGATAGCCCTGCAGCCCAGGAGATCTGCCTGGGAGACTAGCTTGGCAGTTGCACTGATAGCCCTGGGAGGCCTCTGTCCAGACAAAGGCACTCACATCTGTGCCCCAGAGAATCCTGCTGACTCAGAGCCTACCTGCTGGGGCACCTCTCTTGGGAATTCAGAAAACCGCAGGATTGTATCTGAGCTGCCAAGGCTCTGAGAACCCCAGGGACCAGTGGGCTTGCCACAAGCACAGACAAGGAAGCACACAGATACTGTGAAAAGCCAAGGCTGCAGCAGAGTTATTTGATGGCAGAACCCCAGCTTCCTGCGTTGTGTGTGTGTGTGTGTGTGTGTGTGTGTGTGTGTGTGTGTGTGTGTGT
>CAJQZJ010001558.1:24467833-24484130 GCA_907164525.1 Lophiomys imhausi
TGCGCCACCACCGCCCGGCTTATTTCCCTTTTGATGGCCTGACAGCACCTCTTTGCAGTGGTGGGGTTGGGGGTCAGGAGGGGTATGGATGGAGGAATGGACACATACAACCACAGTATTGCTCCTGTTTTGTAGGTGGGGAAGCTGAACCCCAGAAAGGTTGAGTATTCTAGAATCACCCATGGACTTGGAGCCAGACTGGAACTAGCAAGTAGGACTCTTCTGTTCTGCTCTTGCATCTAATCTAACCTTATATTGTCTAACCTGGCATGGGTTGACTTTGAGTTGCCCCCTCAGAGGCTTAGCTTTTGCATCTGTAAGAAGGAACTGGGAAGAAGAGTGTGGGTTCGGGAGGGGCTGGAAGTTCTACAGAACTCTAGCTGAGCTCTTTCTTCTCTACCCACCCTTTCCCTGGGGTCTATCTATCTTTACCACTCTAGAAAAGAGCTTCACCTCTCATATCTCACCTACTGTGGATGGAATTTGGGGAGGTTGAAGATGTAGGATCCCTGGGGAGTCAAGGACATGCATAGACCAAGCCTTATAGGGGTCTCTGACTCTAGCTTGTCACCAGAGCCTCATGGAAGGGGGTGGCCAGAGCCCCCTTAGGGAGAGGTTTGAGGGTGGGAGGGGGTAGGAGAGAATGCACAGAAAATAAGTTTGGAAATCAAATGAGATCTGAGCTCCCCACCCACTCCCTCAGATCTCTCTACTCTCTCTTTTAAAATTCTTTTTTACTAAGGAGAAAGAAAATGCTAAATTGCACCCCCTTTCCCAAGGAATGGGAGGGAGCCTTAGTGAGTCACTCCGGAGGTAAATGCCACCTCCAAGGTCCCATGTGTGCCTGCGGAGGCCTGCACAGCTGTGTGGTCACAACCCCCAACTGGAGTACACATGTGAGTAGGGTGACAGGGGCCTCCTGCTTGTCTTAGCTCTGGGTGGGAGCTGGGTCCCTGCAGGGGAGCCTAGTCAGCTGGCCTTCTTCCTCCAGTATACTCAGGAAGGGGACAGGCTTTGAGCCACTGTGGCAATCAACATAGAGTTTGAGGCTGTCAAGGAGTGTTTGGTGGCATGGTGGGGCTGTGTGTGGATGGAGTGGGTCACAGTATGGGTGCATTTGAGGCACCAGAGGGTGAGCGGTTGGCCCATGAAGCTGGCCGTGGGAGACTGATGGGGGTCTCCTGGTGTCAAGCTGGCCTCAGCTAAGTATGTTGGGGGTGTGTGAGGCCAGTGAGGAGGTGTGCCACCTCCCCGTGACCCATTATTCTGGAGGGAGGAGAAGTAGTCCGTCTGTTGGCTTGGGTTGCCAAACAAGGGTTGAAAGCAAAAATAGAAACACACTGGGCTCTGTCTGGGAGGGGCGCTGAGTTCTGGTGGATGGAGAGGCCTCTTCTGAGCCGGCTGTTGCTGACGCTGTGTTTGTTCGGCTCTGGGTATTTGCAGAGCACGTCACTGCCCTCCTGCCCTCCTCAGGGACAGACTTAGGTCTACAGACTTTGTGACCATGAGCTCAAGATGAGATGGCAGCTGGAAGGCTCTGGGCATGTTCTAGGAGCCTGTTTTCATGCATACATTGGTCACACATTTGACTTTCCTGGATTATTCCAGATTGGTCCTGAGTGACATCCTCCTGGATCAGAACTCCCTTTGGCTCTGCTGTGGCTTCCCCTCATAAGCCCAGTCTGAACTGAGCAATTTTGGAGTCGCCCCTGACAGCATAGGGAGCTATTTTGAACCTTCTATTAGGGCCTGGTGTGGGGAATGTGTTTATCCTTTGCTGTGTTTTGTTTTCTTCTTGTGTAGTGTAATCTGGGGCAGCGATAGCCAGGCCGCCTTTGGGGCTTCCCTGGCTCACTGGCAATTCCTGGCACTGTGATTTTGTATCAAATGGAGGGGCCTGAGGGCAGAGATCACCTTGAGGTCCATCTTTGCAATCTGGGAGTGTAGGTGGAACGGGGTGTCCATGTGAGGTCACACCACTGGCCATTGCTGGTGTGTGGCAGGCAGCTGTTCTCCCCTGCTGTTTGTTTCCTGCTGATGGCAGCCTTTGATGGCCTAACCAAAAGCTGGCTATCCCTCTGAGGTGGTAGTCCCTGCAAGAATGTACAGCATCCTCCAAGGAGTCTCTGGCTCTGATATGGCTTCCTTGTTCACTGGCTTGATGCCTAGATGTCAAATTCTTATTCTCTAGACTCCACAAAGGGGTCCTGGGATGATTAGGGAGAATGCCATCTTCTGTCTCAACACTCTAGGCTGCCCCATGTCCTCCTAGATGTGGCGCCGTGGCAGGTGGTATGGAGTTTCCCATGGGGTAGCGGAGAGACAGCTTCTGGAGCAAGAGTCTGGCGGGACATGAGGGGGGGACATCTGGGCCTTGGGGAAATTGTTCCAAAGAATTCAGAACTGTTGGGAGACTAATTGGCAGAGCGAATGAAAGTACAATAGATAGCCAAAGCTATTAATCACTCATTATCTCCTAAATAAGGTAATTAAGGGGTATTTAAATGGCATATTTATAAGATGCCAGCAGGTCTTCAAAAGCACATCATTCCCAAAGCAACTGATTTGGCCAATTAGGCCAGGCATGGAGACCAACGTTCCAGTCCCCACATTCCACCCACCCTTCACCTTCCTCCTGAAGTTCAGGTACCCTAAGCCCTTCTGCAGGGAAATTCCTGTGCTGTGGGAAGGTGACAGGTCACAGAAAGCCCTGCAATGTGTAAAATGAAGTTCTGCATCTACAGTGTGCTGCAAAATGTTCTTTAGGCATGTCCAACCTTATGACATTGTGGCATGGTGTTGTCACCCAAAGCTAAATGCTTGAGATCTATGCAATGGAGTTACAAAATAAAAATCTCCTGATACATTAAATACATTTGCAATTTTGTGTTAGACCATAATCATAGCTCTCCTTGGCCTCAAATCACTTGGATATGCTTGCAAATTATTTCATGTGTGCCTGGATCTAGACTGGAGTCCTGTGTGGCCAGGACTGGGTTCCTCCTGTGCCTACAATGGCCGCTTGACACGTGACTGGATTAAAGCTGGAGATGTGTTCAGACTCATGATCTAGTTTGAGGCTGGTCTGTGTTAATGGCTGAGCCTAAGCGTTAGGATATGGTTGAGGTCAAGGTTTAGGCCATGGTTGGTTTAAGGACCCCAGTTGGTATCAGGATGATTCTGTGTCTTCAGGACTAAGTTCTAATCCATTTCCATGTTCTGGATCTAGTTGGTTGTCCTGAAAACTGATCTCTCCATGGGTCCTTCAGGATGCTGGCTTCTGAGGCTGGGTACCATAGCAGACAGCCCCTTTGCGGTTCCTGAGAGTATCCTGAAAGAGATCAGCACACAGCTCATCAGTGGAACATCTAGCATTTTAGGAGATAGTTAGGACTGTTTCTATAGCAACCAACCCCCGACCAACACTGGTTTCCTTCAATAATGCCTTTTTCTGGAAGCAGCTCCTCTTGGCCTCTCATCCCTCCCTGGGTGACCACACAGCCCCTTCAAGGCCAAGAATGAGTTGGTTGGCCCTAGATTGTCTGGTCCTCATTCTTGCCCTGACCCACACAGGGGACCTGAGGGTACCACTTGGGGTCCGGTCTCCAGAAAGCAACCTTCCTGGGGTCCTTCCTGTGCTGTTCTGTGTGGAGCCTCAAGAGAACTATTACCACACAGCCTTGTGCAGGGAGAGGCTATGGGTCTGGAGAGGGTTCCTGCTAGGCATCTGCTTAGGGGGAACCCCGTGGTCCAGAGGGCAGGATGACAGACATGCAGCCATTGGCTGTGGTGGGGACACTGATGAGGAATTAGGCACCTGTCTGGGCTGGGAACAGGGAGGCCCCCCTCCTTCTTCTAACGGGAATGGGGTGGAGAATGGAGGACCCAGTAAAATCCAGGAAGAAGGAGAAGGTTCCGGCTGGGGCCAGATGGTGGGAGGGTGGGCTGGGAGCAAACTGAATGAAGGGAGAGGAGGAGTGGAGCAGCTCCCATTCTAGAGGCCCCAGGAGAGTGGCCTGTGCTCACAAGTTTCCACTTAAGAAATAAGCAAAGAAAAGCCCTTGGATAATCATAGCTGCTTATTCCATTTAACACGCTTCTTATTTACTTATTTATTTTTCACTTTACTTTTTGCACACGTGTGTGTGTGTGTGTGTGTGTGTGTGTGTGTGTATTCCCAGGCATGATCATTTCAGCCACATCGATGGCTAGGGGTTAGACTGTGCACTGGTGTACAGTCCTGGGCCTGTCGATGCCTACACCTGCCTGCCTGGGGTGACTGGTGTTCTACTACATCTGAAACTGTCCTGGTGGCACTGGAACTTCAGTGAGTCAGCAGAGAAGGTGGGAGGGAGGTGAGGTTACAGCTCTTAGATATCCACACCCACCCACCACCATAGCCCACCCGTCTGTAGACAGACCCAGGGCTGTGCAACCCAGCCCATGCTCAGAGGCACTTGCTTCCTCCTGGGATCTAGGAATCATGTGTGTTATTTGGAATCCCTAACATCATGGCTTCCAGCAAATGTCCGTAGTCCTCTCCTTAATCTGGCATTCTGAGTTACTAACTGGAGGATGGGGAGTTCTATGCCCTCTTTGCTTGGAATTGGCTGTTACTGTGGTTATGCCTTTCCATGGCCCTACTCTGCCTCTGCCTGGTCAGCCCTGCTCATTTCTTCCTTTGAGGGTCAGCTTGTGTCTCCTTGCCAAGAAAGAACACCAGGTCTCATCTTGGGAATGGTCCACCCCTGAGTGACCCTGCCTGGACTGCTTATATGGAATCTGGCCCAAGGACCAAGCTCCTTGCCCTCTGTTCCGAGCAGGACAGATCAGGGATGAGCCCTGAGCCAGCACTCTCAAGGACCAGGATAGTTCCAGTTTCCGCTCCTCCTTCCCCAGGCACCATCTGGCCTAAGGTCTGGCCCAGGAAGCATTGGCCTATACTTCTGCCTCCTTCCTGTGGGGTGGCTTCCCCTCTGGACAGAGCTCCTAAGTAGAGGGCAGTGTATCCTTAAAGAGGGACCTCTGCCTTCAGGCTGGGCTGACCTGAGGTCCTTAGGACAGACCAGAAGGCTCCTGTCTGACTGTGTGTCTGCCTTTCTGTCTAATAGAGATGTGGGGGCTGAGATGGAGCCAGTAATCTGAGCTGGTGTGTGGCTTCACTCACGCAAGAGAAACCCAGACCCATCACAAATACTTGGAGACCACGCTGAACTGAGGTGCTGGGAGATGGGACTGGAGAGAGACTGGGGATGGCTCTAAAAGCCCCCCTCCTGCAGACCCAGGAGCCTTGATGCTGATTTTGGGGTTTAGGTAATTGTGATTCTCAGGCAGAGACAAGCTGAGCCTTGGCAGACATAAGCCTGAGGGTATCCCCTGGCAGCAGCTAGAAGCTTCTTGGTTAATCTTTCCCTGCCTCAAGCCTTGGTTCTATGGCTGACAAAGGCCCCCTTCAGGCAGTGGGGCTGGAAACTCTGGTGACTGATCTTAAATTTAAACCGTATAATGGGGAGCTAAGGCTCATGGACCCATTTTAGAGATGAGAAAAACGGAGGCTCAGAGAGGTTAATTTGCTTTGAACTGAGTGAATACAAGGTAGTGTGGAGAACTTGCTACAGCCCCAGCTCACCCCTACCCCACCAACCTGCAGGATGCTAACACTGCCCATGTTCCAAGCCTTGTGCCCAACTTTTACCCATGCGTAGCAACTGATTGCCTGTAATGTAGGAATAATCCTAGAAAGACAGAGTAGGAGTTCATGCCCCTCAAGGAACACACACACACACACACACACACACACACACACACACACACACACACTTCATGTGTCTGGTCTTTGTTATCATTCAATTCCTAGCTTGCCTGATATATTCCAAGTAGTTTCCTCTTCAGACAACCTTCTGGCCTCATTTCCATCTTTGAAATATGATCTTCGCCATTTGCTAGACATCAGCATGTTGGAGGGTGTGTCAACAGACTTCCCTCCCATCCGGAAGCCCGTTGCTTCTCTTTAATATATGTATTTTACATTTATTTATTTATTTATTTATTTAATTATTTATTTATTTATTTATTTATTTATTTGTGTGTGTGTGTACACCCACACATGCATGCACGTGTGTAGGCATGCATTTGCCACAACTTTCAGGGAGTTGATTCTCTTCTACTGTGTGGGGTCAGGATCAAACACAGGTTGCCAAGCTTGATGGCAGTGACCCTTCCTTCTGGAGCCATCTTCCTGGCCTCCACAGCTGCTTCTTAACATGCCCATTGCTAAAGTTTGTTGTTCTTGCTTTTGTTCTTATGAGACAGGGTTTCTCTGTGTAACCGTGGCTGTTCTAGAACTCCCTCCATAGACCAGGCTGGCCTCAAACTCACAGAGATCCACATGCCTCTGCCTCCCTAGTGCTGGGATTAAAGGTGTGAGCCATCACTCCCTGGCTTATTTTTTTTATTTTTTTTTAAAAGACAGGATGTCACTATGTAGCTCTGGCTGGCCTGGAACTCACTATGTGCATCAAGCTGGCCCAGAACTGACAGGGGTTGTTTTGGGTAGACACGCAAAGGAAAGAAGAAAGACCTGGTGTCTTCTTTAAACAAACTTACAATACACATTTAAAAAGTGTAGGCATGCAGTTTTTGAAAGCAAGGAGGGTAATCATCAGTAAGCAAACTATGCAACTGAAAATAAATTCAAAGATATATTTTGAACCCAGGGGAGGTGAAGGCCTCATTAGAGAGGAGAGTTTCTGTGAGCTGCAGAAGAAAGGAGCTTCCAGGTTGTTTCATATGTAAAACTAGCACGTGCCACCAAGCGCCTCTGATGAGCAAGGCTGGTGACAGACCCATGCATGTGCCTGTATGTTTTTCAGGCAATGGTGACACTACTAGACACACCTGTGGAAGGAAGAGGTTGAAAGGGACAGGTCTAAGTTTGTAGCACTGTTCTCACTGGGGTGATTTTTGTTCTGTAGGTGATCCGCGGTGCCTTTCGACATCCCCTACAGTAAACATGGTGGAAGCCCCACTCTATTCCTTTTACTCACCACAGTGTCCCCTGTACTCCTTGCAGTGCCTGTGGCATGGAAGCTCCTTTGGCACCCACCAGCCTCTTCATTGCTCTGTTCCAGCTGGGAGAACTTGTTCCCCATGACAGAACCTCCCTGCCCCAATGCCAATGCTCTCTGGGGACCCTCGGAATGTGGCAGTGATCCCAGATGATATGGCTGGTGCTGGGGGCCTGCCGGGGGGATGACGAACCCCCTCTCTTTTTCTCTCAGGCTGTAGGCACACACTGGAAGCAGGAGGTTGACAGGAATGCCTGTGTCTTTGCACGTGTGCATACAGATGAGAGCTTCCATGGGCAGAGGCCTGTCACTCGTATCTGGCCATTCAGACTCAGGAACCACAAAGACCCTAGGGACTCCCCAGATGATTATAGCACTACCTGAGCTCTTACTGTTCATTGTCCCAAGTGCAGGAGCTGAACAGGCAAGGGTGACAACACTTTTCTTACCATCCAAGGAAGCTCTTGCTTTTTAGGAATGAAATAGACATGGATAATAGGGGATGTTTTTACATCAATATATGGTATGCATTTATATAGACTATATGATAATTTTAATAACTGACATCTGTTTCTTGAGAAAACTGTATTAAGTTAATGTAAGTTTGGAACACATTTTAAATGTTTTTTTAATTCTTAATTTTTTTTCAGATTTATTTTTATTTTCATGTATATGTGTGTGTGTCTGTGCACATGAGTGTAGAGCCTTTGCATGACAAAGGAGTCAGATCCCCTCTGAGCTGGAGTTATAGGCAACAGGGAACTTCTAGATATGAGAATGAAAGTTGGACCCTTTGCAAGAACAGTATATATGCTTTTAAGTTCTGATGCATCTCTCTAGCTCCATTGGTTGTGTTTGGAGTCACAAAAATCTCTGCAGATGAACATGGAAAGACAGTAATATTTACCACATCACAAAAATATTTAGGTATAAGTCAAATTCTAGCTGTTCGTTATTGCTGTACAGGAATGCAGTCAACTCTTGCGTATTAATCTTGATTTCTGGCTTCATGCTATACTCAGTCATTAGTTCTAGTGAGTTTTCTTTCTGTAGAGTTTTGGCTTTCTGTGTAGATGATCATGTGAGCTCAGAATAAATGCAGGTTTGTTTCTTGTTTTTTCCATCTGTATTTTCCATTTTTTATTGCCTTATTGCACTAGCTCAAAAATTCCACATCCATTTGGAAAATAGTCTCATATCCATGGTAGAAAGTCGCAGTTATGGTATACCTATATTCAGACCTTCTTTCAGTAAATCCAGGGCTTACAGGTGGGGAACTGAGTGGCCTTGCCCTGCTAAAGTTTCAAGGGGCTCCATAAACAGTGTGGGGACAGAAGTGATTCCACACAGGTGCTTCCTGTGACCTCTGCCCTTTGTGTTTCAGAATATTCTCTCTCTTGAGTGTAAACAATAGAGCGTAACCTGGGTATGTGTCTGGGAGTTTGTGCTGGGCAGGGCAGGAGGGCCATCCTCTCCAAAAACTGTTCATGTTCAGGGTGGCGAACAGCGTTAGCATCCTGCAGGTTGGTGGGGTAGGGGTGAGCTGGGGCTGTAGCAGGTTCTCCACAAACTGTATCTCCACCACTCCCCCCTGCTAGGGAGGCATCCACCTCTCACAGTTCTTGGTACCTTCTGTGTGCCAGATGGACTCCTCAAGATTCAGAGTTCTTTTTTTTTTCTTGGGGGAGTCTCTTATCAGGTTTCTCATTGTACAGATGGGGAAGACGAGGCAGGAACATTGTTGATACTAGCACCTAGGCCTCTGTGGGAACAGTGTGTGAGAGCCAAAGCCTCTGCCTGAGGGAAGATGTGCCCCATGTGCATGGTGACATTACTGTTTGTTATTGAATTCACACTGACTGCAGGATGCAGTCTTATTTTACATATCAGTGAGGAGGAGGACTAAATCATGATATGTAGCTCAGGGTGTACCATCACCCAAGTCACCACCCAGTTCCAAAGATGCTAGTGTAGGAAAGGTGCCTCTCAGAACTGACAAAAATCTTGGTAGTCATATAAAATTACTTATGCAGTATCAAAGTGGAGTTTCCTCTTTCTTCTGCCTCATCTTATCAAATTCCACTCCATAGAGATAATGTTTATAAATGGTGTCTTGATGTGTGTCCTCCCAAACATTTTAACACCTCTGAAAGTATATTTATGTAATAATTACCATTCTAAACACTTTATCTTTGCAAGACATCATGCTAAGCTTTTCAAGCATTTTGTTTAATTTTTGAAATAAGCGTGTAAGGCTGGCATGGGCTAGCCCCACAGTATAGATGAGGGAACCAAGGCCCAGAATAGGAAGGCAATTCACCTGACATCACACAGCTTCTAAGAGGCAAGGCTGGAGCTTGAACCCAGGCCTGAGCTCTTAATCAATATGCAACACATATCCCTCAGTATGCAGGTATATGTAATTTTAAAAGACAAAGTTAAAAAATGTTCTGCAACTTTCTCGTGTGTATTTCTGCTAGCCATACTCCATGGACATCTTTCCATGTCAATGCCTGAGGCACTATTTTCACCCTTTCAACAGTTGCTGGGAATCCTCTCATATGGCTGTGTGTAGCTCATCTCTTGCAGATGAACACTGGGGTTTCTCTTGCAGTATAGGTATCACTGAAATACTGTGATGATCAATTTACACCTCTGTCTTTGAGAACTTCCCCAGGAAAATGACCAGGTTGATTTTCTTCTACCACTTCCATGGCTTCCATTCTATAATAAGATTGCAATCCCCCTGCTACCTCTTGCATCTCACACACCTTGGAGTGTGTGTGCAGAGGACTTCACGTGCATGCTGGTCCCATCTGAGCCCCACAGTGCTACGGTAGGGAGGAGTAGAGAGAATGGATGTGGGTACCAGCTGTGTTCTTGGCCTTCCTCCCTTTGGCCCCTGGGCAGGAAGTAAGTTGGATTAGAGTTTTGGTGTAAAGGACCCACTCTTAGTATCCATGTTTCCTGCCTGCTCAGGAGGGCCTTTAGCCTTGATGCTGTTCTCTGAGGAGACTGATATAGTAGCTTCTACCATTTCTGAGCCTCCTGGGACTCCGGTACTGAATGTGTATCTTCTTACCCATTCAACTGGAGATCGATTGTCTTTAAGGGGAAACAGAGGCTGGGAAGGAAAGGGAATTGCTTTTCAAATTGCTTGTGGCAGAGACAGGGCACATCCTCAATCATGTTCCTCTTCACTTGGATGTGTGTAGCTCTGAGTCCTGCTGTGGCCTGCATGTGCTGTGTGGGGCTGACATCTCTAGTGGTCATCAGCTTGTCTGGTCTTCCCATGTGACTTACCTTGGCCAGTGAAATGTGAACAGAGCATGCCATTTCTGGGCAGAAGAGTTAAAAACTGGGCATGATTTTCTGTGTTTCCTTGTTTCACTGGACCTTGACATTTCATTTTGAGACAGTGACATCATAAGATGGTGGCCCCTTGGAGCAAGCATGATAAAAAGAATCTTGTCTGACCCATGAAGGAGAAGTGAATCACTGTTGCTATAAGCAGCTGAAATAATGTCCTACCACAACTCAATGTCTGTTGACCGATACACTGTCTCCTTAGCTAAGTCTCTTAGCTACCCCCAACTCTTTCCCCATGGAGATTCCACAGAGAGTTTTTGGACTTAAATGAGGACACTGTGGTAAGAGGGATTAGTGTGGGGTGAGGCTACAAAGGGGGAGAATTCAGATACAGAGGATGTAGCTGACCTTTGTCTGAGGGGCCTGGGACTTGCCCCACCATATCGGGACACCCTCTCAGTCTTGACTAACATATGTGTTCTCTTTGGTAGGTGGCCCTTCCCCGGGTGGTGGTGCCCCCTGGCACCTTCGGAACGTCCTCAGTGATTCAGTGGAGAGTTCAGATGATGAATTCTTTGATGCTAGAGGTAAGTGAGCTCCACTTCCATACCACCGGTTGGGTCATCTTTCTGGAAGTCCTAGAAAGTGGATTCATGCCAAGGGCTAAAGCCTTCTCCACCCACAGTTGCAGTTTCATATTCCATGCTTAGACAATTGGTGGGAATGGGGGGGGGGCTCAATTCCCACCTGTTCACTCTTTAGAATGTTTTTAAAGCTCCTAATGTGTGTTAGTGGATTTGTTTGCTGCTCTCATAAGCATGTGGTCTAGTTCGATAGGCAAATATCACAAGATAATACACAGGGAAACACAGTCACTGGTGGGAGTGGTGCCATATAGTAAAAAATACCAGCTGACATGAGAATATGCACCCAGGGCACTGGCTTGGATGTGGGCGGGATATCCATTCTGCAGAGCCGGGAAGTTGGAGCTTGTTAAGTGAGGAGGAAAAGAGCCTTCCAGACAGATGTGACTGTAGGTATGGTGGCTCTGAAGTAGGAAAGAGAAGAATGTTTGGGGCTCTGAAGGGAGGCCCATGTGGTGGTGGTGGTACACCAGGGGAAAAGAAGCAATAGACGAGACTGGTCCAGGATGCCTACAGTATCTATATGGCTTCTAAGACAGGCCTCATGGATATGGAGAGAGCCCCCAGTGATACTTAAGGGAGCTGGGACAGATAGTGGTCATCCACGCAGTCGCCAGGAGGGGTTCCAAGAGTGGCTTTTCAGGTAGAGAGAACACAGGAGCCAAGGTGTGATCAACCAGGCAGATACAGGAGTGGGGGGTAAGTCAACCTGGAATTAGGAGAGAAGACAGAGTAGCCATGCTGAGCTACGCTGCTAGCCTCACCTTAGCCTAAAAGGGTCCTGGTGCCTGATAGTTTTGTGAGTTCCACTCTGGGAAGCCTCCAAGGTTAGGGTGTTGACTTATCTGAGATGGGGCTAGTTTGAAATGCCTAGTAAACAGGATCTCGAGGACAGACAGGTGGTGCCAGACAGCATGTCGACCTAGAACAGGGCAGCAGGGACTGGCCTGAACATGGCGTCACTTTGGCTTCAGGCATGTCATTCCCCTTTCTGGGGCCTGTATGTCCCCAGTTGGAGAATATTTATAAAATATTGGGGTTCAGGGATTTCCAGAGACACCTGGCTGGATGACATGGGGTTGTCCCCATTCAAACTTTCCCCATCTTTGGTTATGGGCAGACAAGCCTCTCCCCAGTGCTGTCCCTAAACCAGCCCATTGGGGGCTCATTTCCCATCTTCCCTTGGCGTCTGATTGGAGTGGCTGCCAGGGCTGCGGTTCTCCATAGCAACTAGCCCACAGTGTGACAACACGGCTTCAATATTTTGATGCGCAGAAGAGTTTAGTCTCAATATTTCTGCAGTTCATCAGGGCTGTGTGTCCCTAGCTGCTGTGATGGCATGCTGCAGGAGGCCAGCATCTGTGGGTGGCACCGGGTCGAATCTGTCTTGGGCCTGCTGACTTGTCTCCCCTGTGAGCAGCTGAGGAGTCTTCCTGCCCCCATCCCTGGAGCCATTGTCTCTCTCAGCCTCTCTCAGCTGTGTCTGCTCTCCCTCCTCAACCTCAGTGAACTTGGCCTTACCTTATGCTCCCCTGTCCCCGAGGCACATCTGTTTGTTCTTCCCTCCCTTTGCCTTGTCATCTCCTTTTCCCACTCCATTCTCCTAGGGTCCTAGACTCTCCCTCAGGGTGTAGCCTTAAACCCAGATAATATAAGAGCTGGGACGCCCCTCAAGGTCTTGTGTGTGCGTGTGCATGTACGTGGTGTGTGTGTGTGCATGTAAAGAAAAGAAATCAACCCTGAATGCCATTCCTCAGGTGCCATCACTTTGGTTTTGGAGACAGGGTCTTTCGTTGGCCTGAGGCACACCAATTAGGCTAGCTGGGCTAGCTAAAGAGCCCCATGGACCCACTTGTCTCCACATCCTCAGTTCTGGGATAATAAATGGCCCAGCATTTTACAGGGCTATAGGGGATCAATGTAAGTCTTCATGCTCATACAGCAAGGACTGTACAAGCTAAGCTATCTTCCCAACCCCATCCCATTTTACAAGGTGAGAAACTCAGGCAGGGGCTTTATTTAGGGCTACAGACTGTAGCAGACCAGGGCATATAATTCTCCTTAATCCATCCCTTCTCTCACAAGTATTTATTGAGTATCTGTCCAACCAGTGTCAGGCCCCATTCTCAGTGTAGAGACTGAAGATAGATCCCATTCCAGTCTTCATGGAGCAACGCTTGGATGACAAGTGGAAAGGGAGAAGACGATGCACAAACAAATAAAATATGTTGAGAATTGTTATTAAAAACAGCACAAAGCAACAGAGCCATCACTGCAAAAGGCGTCTGAATAGCCAACAAACACAGGAAAAGTGGCTTGGTGCTGTCGGTCATCAAGGAAAGGCAAATCGAAACTACAAAGGGGACTGGAAGGGAGGCTCAGCTGGAAAAGTGTTTGCCTTGCAAGTTTAGGAACCTGAGCTCGATCCCCAGCACTCACATGAGGACACTAGGCATTGCTGTGATCCTGGAATGGGGGAGGCCAACCAAAGAGTCCTCGGTGCCCACTGGCCAGCCAGTCTAGCCTAATGGATGAGCTCCAGGCCAGTGAGAGTCTCCGGCCCAAGGAAGTGGATGGCGTTCTGAGGATGGTGCTGAGGCTGTCCTCTGGTCTTCACATGCTTGTGTACATACATGCACACATACTTAAAAGAGTGTAGAGAACGATTGGTGAAACAGCTCAGCAGGTAAAGGTGCTTGTTGCCAGAGTCGATGACCTGAGTTTGATCCTGGAAACCAAGGTGGTGGAAGTAGAGGATCAACTTCCGAGAGTTGCCCTCTGACCTCCACATGTGTTCTGTGGCACAAGAGTACCCCTCCTCCATATGCACACAAAATAAACAAATATAAATATAATGAATTGTTTAAACTGCAACCATACATCTACATACCTACTGGAATGGTTATTTAAAATAACTGGCTGAAATGTGGGAGAACAGGCTCTTCCAAATGATTCTTGAGGAAAATGGACAATTTCAGAAAATTGATGATGGCTACTAAAAGAAGGGTGGGGAGCAAGCTCACTGTCGAGTCTCCCAGAATGCACAAGGGCCTGGGCTCGGTCCCCAGTCCTGCACTGCCAGGTGTTTATTCAAATTAAGGGAAATGCTTTGCCAGGCTAATTTATTCTAGCCTCAATCTGAAAACACCCCAAATGAAAGCCAGTGAGCGAACAGATAAACCGAGTCTGCTCTAGAGGAAAGGAATGAACTGAAGCATGTGACAGTATGGACAACATTAGAATAAGTCACCCTGACAGAAAACAAGTCCGACTGAAGCAGAGCTCACTGGGCGACTGCCTTGACAAAAAACTCTAGAAAATGCCAAGCAGCCCACGGGCACAGGGGCAGATCAATGGCTTCTCGGAGAGGGAAGAGGGGGTGTGTGAAGACAACAGGAGCAAACTGGGTGTGATGAGTTCGCAGTAATCTACAGCTGTCACAACACCGCGTTGTCTGTTTTATTTATTTATTTAATTTATTAAGTCATTAATTTCCATCAAGTTTTTATTAGGAGATTTCAGTTTACATATTACAAACTAAGGGGAGGTTGAAAGGCATCAAGATCGAAATAAAAATTGCTAGGAATTGTCCTTCCTGTGACCTGGGATGCTCAGGTACATTCCCTCGCCGAGAAGGGGAGTACCTGTTCCTTTTGGTTCTCCTCTCTGGTGTCTAAGTACCCACCCCACTTTTAGGCATATGGATGAGCAAGCTGGGCTTGGCCTTTACAGAGCCAGTGGCTGGGGAGATGAGGGATCTGGAGCCTGGTTATATTTGCGTACACTGGTACTGGGGAGTCTGACCAAAAAACAAAGCAAAGGGACACTCCCCCATCATAGGATGCCAACATTCTGTCCTTTATCCATCTCTGTTCTCTTTTTCCTGATGCTTAGGGTTAGGCTAGTCCCCCTATCTCTGCTGCATTTAAGGCTGGAGCATGTGGAACTGGATGCTGGGTAGCTCCCTGCCTTCCATGGCTACTGGGGGAAGATGGTGCTGGGATTATAATAACCCAAGGTCAGGTCCTGTATGTAGCTAATAAGGGGCTTAGACCAGGTCTTCCTTCCTTGGTTCTCCTTGGTCGGGCTTCTGCTGTGAACACATGGACTCCCAGAGACTCCAAATTGAGACAAGAGGGGAGAAGAAAATATATGGTCTGAGGACCCAGCTCTTTATCATGGTAGTGCCATTCACTGGCTCCCACTGAGCTCGAGCTTGTCTCAACTCCTTGGCTGGAGTTCTCCTCTAGAAGTCAATAGCGATGTCTTCTAGACATCCAATAGATGGGCCATTTAGCCCATGGGTGATGAGGGAGGAGGCCATGGGGAGTAGAATGGTGATTACTGAACAGAAGAACTATTATAGATGCAAACCACAGAAGTCTCTAAGGCTCTGCCCTCATCTCATATTAGGGGAAAGGAGAGAGGAAGTGCCTTTAGATTTCTGGGGTTGGGTGGAGGAGGGACCCCCATCAATGTTAGGGAGAATTAGAAGAGATGGGGTCTATTTTAGGACAAGGAGATGAAGATTAAGCAACAAGCCATTCAGGTCCTTGGAAAGACTGGATCTGTGGGCCCGATATGGATGATATTGGACAACAACTAGAGAAGGTGGCAAATAATCTGCTTCATGAGCTGGAGGCACAGGACAGTCCCTGAGCCCTGGGAAGGAAGAAAGGAGCTTAGCATGGGGAGGGATGGGCACTCCACCATGTCACAGATACCATGTTTGCAGAAGAGGAATTAGCATGCAAGGGAACAAAGGATACCCAGGGCAGGCACCCAGATGTTCCCTGTGGGGTTCTGTGGGTGCTGTGGGGAGGCAGGGCTACTGGAAAAGAAAGTGGAGGGAGGCTAGAGTTAGTTCTTGTGGTCCCTCTGTTAGGAAACACTTTGCAATTTTGCATGCTGTGCATTCTCCCATGCCTCCCTGCCCCACCCCTGTGTGTGTGTGTGTGTGTGTGTGTGTGTGTGTGTGTGTGTGTGTATGTGTGTGTGTGTGTGTGTGTGTATTCTCTGTGCCTCATAAAGGACAAAGCCCATTGTTTATCTAAAGTGAAGATCTGAAGGATGACTGTGGAGAGTGGGGACAGGCCAGAATTTCAGAGGAGGGAGAGGCAAGAAACAAAGCATTTTGGAGACATGTACTTGGAGCAAATGGTGGAGAGGGAGGGCAGACAGAGAGTGGCACAGGAAGAGGGAGCAACCCAGGAGAGATTCCAGATAGCAGACACACACACACACACACACACACACACACACACACACACACACACA
>CAJQZJ010001558.1:24487960-24507902 GCA_907164525.1 Lophiomys imhausi
CATACTAACTTGCCTCATAATTTTAAAAATATCTTCTTAGATCCAGAATGCCCTCTTGATTCCTAAACAACTCAAAATTTAACTATGAGACTCTAGGTATCTATTCTTCAACCACCTCAGAGACCTGAGAGGGATAAATATATCTGATTATATAGGAAGTGCAGGGCCTGCAGCTTAGGACACCATTTCTAAATTGGACCTAGAGGCCAGATACAGACTAGATCCTTTCTTGAATGTAACAGTGGTCTAAGGAACATTTAAAGACTGGTTCCTACTGGTCTGACTGTGGTCTGGGAAGTAGTACCCCTGCCAGTATTTGCAGGTAGGTCCCAAATCTGCTCTTTGCTTCACCCCAGGGGCTCAGGGGGCCCAGAATGGATCACATATTCTGGATCCTCCTCTCCATCCATGCTTGGTAGCCACAAAAAAAAAAAAAAGACAAAGCCAGGTTTGTACTCACCACTCAGTTGGCCTTCCCTCCTCACTTCCACCCCCACCTGTCTGCTAAAGTTAGTGTGAGTCAGATCCAGTGTGAGCTCAGCAGGGGTGAGGGAGAGGCAGTGTGAACTGGGAGGGTGGTAAGGTGGGGGGGGGAAGGGTATAAGGAAGCAGAAGGAAGGTCCATGGGACAAGGTGGAGCCTCCACAATATAAGGTCTGGACAGGAGCCTCAGTCCTGGTACATCACAGTGCCTCTCTGAACCTTGGTTTCTTCAGCAGCAGTGTGGAGGTAGGAGTAGTAAGGGTGTGAGAATTATGAGATAATACTTACCAAAATGCACTCAGCCACAACTCGTTATAATGATGGGGTGGACGATCTTGCACAAGCATAGCTGTCACATAGCAAATGCCTTGTGGTGGTGCACGATCAAACCGGGGCAGTGAGTGGTCTGACTACAAAGACCGGTCCCATTACCCCCCACCCCACCCCGCCGCCTCCCCCGTACAGAACGTGGAACAGGGAGCCAGGAAGGAAGTGGGTATTCAGAAGGGCAAGCCAGCTAGCTGCTGTTCAGGCTCTCACTTTCCTACAGACTCGTAATGTGAGTTGCCATAACACAAGGGGACATACACAAGAACTTTCACTTCAGAGATCAATTGTGGGGCCTGTGCAGGAGCCTAGGCTTCTGCTAGATGCAGGGGAGACCAAGATGGTCAAGACTGCATCTTCATTCCTGGGACCTGCAGCACAGTGAGGCAGGGTGAGCAGAGCGCTGAAGAGGAGCCTCTGGGGACTATTCCAGGCAGAAGGATTTCCAGTGTGCTTGCTGGAAGAGAGCTGATGATCTAAACTGGCTGATGCTCCTGCCTGCCTCAGGGTGTCTAACCCTTCCACTCACACCTCCCTCACTCCAGGGACCCCTTTCATGGTAGTGCCCTGGCTGATCACCTTACCTCCAGGTAAGATCTCTTAGGAGCTCCAGAGTGCTGTTTATTGGTAGCACCCTGTCTGAGTGACTCAAAGACCCCTCATGATCTGCACCTTCCGAATGCAGCTGACCTTCCTCTGCTCCTTGAGTTATCTTTTGCATTCCATCACAATTTCTATCATGCTGCAGAGGCACTTCTCAGTTATCTGAACTTCCAGCCCTCGAAGGTGCTGACTCTGCAGAGGGTGCACCTGCCCCCTGGGCACTTCTTCCTTTCATTGTGAGCACACCCTGCTCACCTCCGTGCTTGTTCTGTGGGCTTCTTCATGTCATACATAGATCATGCACATGTTTGCAGTGAGGCTGGTTTTGTCCTTCCTTTTTCTTTTTTGTTTTAGTCAAGACAGAGTCTCTCTATGTCGTCTTTACTTTTCTGGGACTCACTATGTAGAACAGACTGGCTTGAACTCACAGAGATCCTCCTGCCTCTGCCTCCCAAGTGCTGGGATTAAAGGTGTGCACTGCCTTGTCTAGCTGGTCTTTTCTTTTTTTCTTTGAACTGAAGGATTTCACTCACCTTGAATATTTTTTAATGCTAAATTTACAGTTCATGGTTTCTATTCCCTATGGGTGGTATAAATTTAGATCACACACCCATATGTGGCCCAGGCTTAGTTAGGGTGTTAATTACTACCGTGTGACTTTTTCTTTCTCACTGTCCGTGAATGATTTTTTTTTTTTTGCTGTTGCCCTAAAGGAATGGTGTCTGAGTGTGTATGTATGTATGTGTATGTGTGTATGTTTTGTGTGTGAAGGTGTATGTGCTTATGTGTGCATGTGTGTGTTTGCATTTTTATGTTGTGTGTTTTAAGTGTTTGTATGTATACGTACTTGTGTGCCTGTTTAGGTGTTTGTATGTATATTTGTGTGGGTGTTTATGCATTTATGCATATATGTGTCTGTGTTTTTATTATGTGTTTGTGTGTGTGTTTGCATATGTGTGAGTGTTCCCTTATGGATGTCACACCTCTTCAAGGATCCTCCACAGACTGGGGTTCCATCCGGAATTGGCAGTTGTACTCAGCCCTTAGCCTGGGAACTTCCACCCATGGGATTCCAGGACCCCAGGTCTGCTCGGTGCCACTGTTATCTTCCTCTCCAGTGCACATCTCTCTTTGCTTCTGTCCTTTGTCTGTCCTCACTCTTTATTGTAGGCCCAGGTATTGTTCACATATTGACTGATGTGTATGTCACTAGAGAGACCCTTCAGCATTAGCCCTGCACACTTTAGTTATATTATTTGACCGTTATTTGTCCTATTTTTACTTAGTGTTTTTTTACTGTAGTGAAATCCACATAACGTAAAATATACTTTTTAGAACGTTAAGTGCCTGATTCAGTAGCACTGAGTCACGTTGCTGTCCGGCTGTCACCATGTATCTTCAGAACTTCATTACTATTTCAGACTGCCACGCTGTATTGAGCACCAATCCCTACCTCGTAGCCCCTGACAAATAGCAGGCTGCTTTCTTCTCCAGGTCCCTAAAAAGTAGGATCATACAGTGTATGTGCTTTTGGGTCTGGCTTTTTTCATTAGCATAATGTTTTTTGAGATTCATCCATGTTGTAGCACGAATCAGGACCTTATTCCATTTTGTGGCTGAATAGTTTTTTCATTGTTTACACCTGTTGTGTTTTCCCATTTATCTGCTGTGGATGATCAGCTTGCTTCCATTTTTCACCTTTTGTGACTAATGTGGCTGTGAACATTAGTGTACAAATATCCATCTTCTTTCTTGAATACATTCTTGTTAGAAGAAAATCACACAATAAAAGCAAAGCCAAAGTCTTCCTTCCTGTCCACCCAACTGCAGACCTCATTGTACAGCTTTCCAGTGTGCATAGTTCAATGGCTCAAATTACATATTAGTGTTGCAAATCATTTTTTTTTTTGGTTTTTCGAGACAGGGTTTCTCTGTATAACAGTTCTGGCTGTACTGGACTCTCTTTGTAGACCAGGCTGGCCTCGAATTCACAGTGATCCGCCTGCCTCTGCCTCCCAAGTGCTGGGATTAAAGGTGTGCGCCACCACTTTGCGCCCAGCGCAAATCACTTTTTTAAAAAGTGATTTAGTTTATTACTAAACAGTAGTCTTGAAGAGCTCTTTATATGGGAAATGGATTCATCCTATTCTTTTTACCTGCATTATACATAATAGACATACTATCACTTGCATAAACATTTTGTAGTGACATTGACATATTTTATTATTAAAAGAATGCTTAAAGATTTGTTGTATACAGATCATGTATACTTGTTTATGTCTGTGTGAAGTGCCCAAAAAGTCCAGAAGAGGGTATCAGGTCTCCTGGAGCTGGAGGTATAGGTGGTTGTGAGCTTCCTGACATGGATGCTGGGAACCAAAATCAGGTCCTCTGCAAGAGTAGTGTGGGTTCAGCTAAGAGTTCAGCTACTGAGCCCATTCTCTAGTCCCTCTTCTGAATTATCATCATCATCATCATCATCATCATTATTAATTATTGTGTATGTTTTGAAACAGGGTCTCTAGATGTGGCTTTGGCTGTCCTGGAAATTACTATATAGACCAGGTTGGACTTGAACTCATGAAGATCTGCTTGCTTCTATTTATAAAGAAGTCTTTACATATTCTGGATGTAACTCATTTTCTGTAATTGAATTAGATTCTTTTTTCATGACTGTGACTCAAGACCTGACAGGAAGCAACTTAAAGAAGGAAAGATTTATCTATCATGTCGGAGAAGGGACCGCACCTCCCTGCATCATGAAACAGAAAGGAACATGCCTGAACTCAGCTGGCTTTTCCTTTTTTCTTTCTTGTTCTTTTTTTTTGTTTGTTTGTTTTAAACAGGTGTCTATATGTGTGCATGTGTGCATGCATATGTGTGTGGGAAAGACCAGAGTTTGACATTAGGTGTGTTCCCCAACCATTTTCTACTTTATATATAGAGGCAGAGGCTCTTGGAGTTTACTCATTCGGTTAGTCTAGCCAGCTAGATGGTTGGGGGATGATATTACAGGCAGGCTGCCATACCCACCCACATTTATGTGTGTGGGCGTCTGAACTCAGGTCCTTATGCTTGTGCAGTGAGTGAGGGCTTTGTCTGAGCCATGACCCCAGTCTTTCCTTTTGTCCTGCCCATTTCGTCTGGAACCCCAGCCCAGGGGATGGTGTTGGGGCGGGCCTTCCTCCCTCAGTTAATCCTCTTTAGAAACCCTCCACAGAGAGCCTTACAGATCCAAAACTAATGCCCTAGACTTTTTGTACTGAAATAAAATCGACATTCAAAAAATTAACCACCACAGCTATATATTTGAAATTTTGCTTCCTTGAAATCTTGTACCAGCACTAACAGTTTGTCAGCTGATTCTTTTGGGGTTTTCAATGTGCTGTATCATTAAATCTTAGCAGTTATAGTCTCGCCAATATTGATACCACTTATTTTTCTTTTTACGTTGCATCACATAGCTATCTTGGAATTTTGCCTCTGTATTTGCTCCCATCTCCACAACAGGGTAACCCACTTTAAAAGGTGATGTATGTATTTATTTTTATTTCAGTGTATATGGGCCTGTGTGAATTTGTGTGCACCATGTGCATGCAGGTGCCTACAGAGGCCAGATGAGGGCATTGTATAATCTGGAACTGGAGTCACAGGTAGCTGTAAGCTGCCATGTGGGTGCTGGGAACTCAACCTGGGTTCTCTGGAAAAATAACACGTGCTTGTAATCACTAAGCCACCTCTCCAGCCTTAGTGATCCATGTTTAATGCCCAAATCACAATTCACAATAAAAATATCACACATGCGTACCCTAAGTGCTTGGGCTGCTTAGATCCTTAAGTCAGTACCTCACAGCAGGTCCTTGTTTGAGTCCCACTGCACCCACTTTACCAGTAAGTACAGTCCTTGCCCTATTGTTTCAGAAATGCCTGCCACTGGGTTGAAAAAAAAAACTTTCTTAAAAAATACCCATGTCTTTCTGTGTTTCCTTTGTTGGGATTGGACAGCTAGGGAGCGGTGCTCTTTGCAAAGCCAGAGGCAGGAAATCCGTCGGGGATACCTAGGCACCGAGAGCTTCTTTGCCATCAGTGATGGTGTGATTGTTTAGGAATGAAAAGAGCTCTGATCACAGATGTCTCTGAAGAGATAGCTCATAGACTATTAGTATAAATGACTCTGGAAGATACGAACCCTGAGCACAAGAGGTTAGCAATATGGCAGGAGCTGTCAAGGAAACTAAAAGATATCTGAATGTATAAAAATCAAGCATACCAAAGACAGAACAAAAGATGAAAAAACACATAACCATCTCAATAGATGAGCATAAACTGGTACTTAGCAAGACCTCTTTCTCCCTGTCATTCTTAATCCATTTTTCCAAAGACCAATTTTAATTTAAAAAATGGCTTTTAATTTTATTTTTAATCAGCTCTACTGTTAATTATTTTTTTCCTGTTTAATTTACATAAATTGATGTTGCTTTTATTTTATGACTTCCCCCCTATTACTCTCCATGTGATGTAACTTAGAGAATAGAAGACACTCACCACTCACCAGTCCTTTCTGAGGGTTTGGGAGAATTATTTCTCAGCAGGAGATTAATGTTGCAACCATCAAACTTTTGATGATTTTTTTTTTCTTAAAGGGAAACTCCAAATCATACAAGTGTCAATCACCACAAAACATGTATCCTGCCCACTGGTCCAACTCACAGGGTCCGAATAAGGAGTGTCTTCACTCAGTCATGCCCAAGGAGTTCAAAACCTTCACTTTCTTCTTTATCCAACGAGTATTCAGAACCATTTATAAAAATCTTTCTGAGTACATTATTTTATTGTTAATTTGTGATTTTTTAGTATCTTGTGATTAAAATGTTTGATTTTTACGTATTATTCCTTTGAAGTCCTTTCTTTAACATATTTTTCCTCTCTGAATATTCCATACAGTTTTTTATTACAATGTTTATTTATTATATCAAGTTACATCTCCATCATAGTACCCTCTTTCCACACCTCCCAGTTCCACCTTCTCATCCTCTCCTCCATCTCCCACCCATCCCACTCCTTCGATGTGGAGTGTCCCTACATATCAGCCCCTCTCAGTTCAACAGTCATATGAGGGCTAAGGGCTTCCTCTTGCACTGGGGGCCTACATGGTAGCACCCCTAGGGCAAACTGTCCCATTGATAGGTAACAAAGTCTATGTTCCTGATCTTTTTGGTGTGTTGGTTGTAAGATAGTTATCCTGTACTATATGGCTAAAATCCAATTATAAGTGAGTAGATGCCATGTACATCTTTCTGAGTCTGGGTTAGCTCACTCAGGATGAGCTTTTCTAGTTCCATCCATTTGGCTGAGAATTGTATGATTTCCTTGTTTCTGATAGCTGAGTAGTATTCCATTGTGTAAATGTACCACAATTTTTTTTATCCATTCACCAGTTGAGGGACATCTGGGTTGTTTTCAGCTTCTAGTAATTACAAATAAGGCTGCCATGAACATAGATGAGGATATGTCCTTGTGGTTTGGTGAGGAATCGTTTGGGTGGACACCCCATGGTATGGCTGGTAAAACTGAAGTCCAAGTGGATCAAAGACCTTAACATAAAGCCCGACACACTAAATCTAACAGAAGGCAAAGTGGGGAAAAGCCTCGAATTCATTGGCACAGGTGACAACTTGCTGAACAGAACACCAATAGCTCAGGCTCTAAGACCAACAATCAATAAATGGGACCTCATGAAACTGAAAAGCTTCTGTACAGCAGAGCTGTACAGAAGCAACAAAATGGCAGCCTACAGATTGGGAAAAGATCTTCACCAACCCCACATCTGACAGAGGAATAATATCCAAAATTTACAAAGAACTCAAGAAATTAAATGCCAAGAAACCAAATAATCCAATTAAAAAATGGGGGACAGAGCTAAATAGAGAATTCACAAAGGAGGAATCTCTAGTGGCTGAGAGACACTTGAAGAAATGCTCAACACCCTTAATCATCAAAGAAATGCAACTCAAGACGACTCTGAGATTCCATCTCACACCTGTCAGAATGGCTAAGATCAAAAACTCAAATGACAGCACATGCTGGCGAGGGTGTGGAGAAAGGGGTACCCTACTCCATTGCTGGTGGGAGTGTAGACTTGTGCAACCACTATGGAGGTCAGTCTGGTGATATCTTAGAAAACTTGGAATAGTCCACACAGTTTTTGTTGTGTTTGAGTCAAGGTCTCTTTATGTAGTTGTGGCTGGCCTGGAACTTAATACGCAGAGCAGACTGGCATTAAGCTCACAGAGGCCCACCTGCCTCTGCCTCCCAAGTGCTGGCATTAAAGATATGTCCACCATGCTCAGCTTCCATACAAGTTTTAAAAAATAAATTTCCTCTTATTAGGTTCTAGTTTCTCCATCTATTAGGTCAAACATATCAACCAGTATAGTTTTCCCTCTTCAATTTTTAAATGCCTTTGATTGACATAACTAAATTTCTTGGAAACCCTTTTTTTGTATTCCTAAAATTTTCCATTTTAAAACAGTTATTTGTGTGTGTGTGTGTGTGTGTAGACTAGGAGACATTTTCTTTTTTTTAATATTTATTTATTAGTTCAGATTACATCTCCATCACAGTGTCCTCTTTCCACCCCTCCCAGTTCCACCCTCCCACCCTATACCCCCTATCCCTTCCATCCCACTCCTCTGGAGAGGAGTGTCCCTACATATCAGTCCCCCGCCCCAGTTCAGCAGTCATATGAGGGCCAAGAGCCTCCTCATACACTGGGGGCCTACAAGGCAGCACCATTAGAGCAGAGTGTCTCATTGACAGGTAACAAAGTCTATGTTCATGTTCCCTTTGGTGCATAGGTTGTAGTATAGTTATCCTGTACTATGTAGCTAAAATCCGACTGTAAGTGAATAGATGCCATGTGCATCCTTCTGAGTCTGGGTTAGCTCAGTCAGGATGAGCTTCTCTAGTTCCATCCATTTGGCTACAAATTGCATGATTTCATTTTTTTTCTGATGGCTGAGTAGTATTCCATTGTGTAGATGTACCACAGTTTTTAAATCCATTCTTCGGTTGAGGGACATCTGGGTTGTTTCCTATTTCTAGCTATTATAAATAAGGCTGCTATGAACATAGATGAGGAAACATCCTTGTGATTTAGTGAGGAATCATTTGGATGTATACCCAGAAATGGTATGGCTGGGTCCCGAGGCAGAGCTATTCCAAGTTTTCTAAGATATCACCAGACTGATCTCCATAGTGGTTGTACAAGCTTGCACTCCCACCAGCAGTGGAGGAGTGGTCCCCTTTCTAGGAGACAATTTCTGAGAGTCTGGTCTTTCCTTCCACCATGTGGGTTCTGGGGAATCGAACACAGATCATCAGGGCCGGTAGCAAGCAGATTTATCCTCTGAGCCATCTGTTCTGTTCCACAGTCCTTGTGTTTCTAAACACACCTTTGTTTTGTCTTTGAATGGAACATCTCTTACATCCATGAGATCTTTGTCAATGGCTTTATCGGCAGGCAACTGCTCTGGCGAGCAGTTGGAGGTAAATGTAACCCTCGTTCCCAGGTGGATGAGCTTCTGTCCCTGAAGCTGCTAATGCTCTGGCACTCCTCTTTGCACTCTGCTCACACTGTTCCTGAGATTCGCTGGTTTGTTTGTGTGCTGGCACCTGGATGTGATCATCATTGCCAGGAAGTTTCCTTTTCATTGTTCCTTCAGTTCTGGTACATTTTTCCTGTTTGTCCTTCCAGTGCTTATGCTAGACTGGTGCAGGAATTTTTGTAGCCGCATTTCAACTTGTCCTTACCCCCTCCTCTTATTGACATTGTTTCCTCAGCTCTGAACAACAGCTTGTCCATTTTCTTCTCATCAGTGCTTTCTGTTGTGCTGGTTGGCATCTGTGAAGCTGGTTTGTCTTTCAGCAATCACCCTTCTCTTTCTTGTGCTCTCATCCTCTTTTTTTTTTGTCTAACAATCTGGCACTGAGTCATAAAGACCGCAGGTTCATTCTATGTTTTCTGAAGTTCCCTTTGCCTTCCCTATTAAATTTTAGAGTTTTCTGTTGATTGGAGATAGGTGAGAACAGACAACACACTTAAGACAGGATTAATTAGCCAAGGATTGAAAGTGAGATTTCAGCACAGGGCAGCAGCTATCTGATTCCATTATCTAAGGATCATGCAGCTGCTATGAATACTCTCCGTGCAAAATATCTCTTGCCAAATTCTATTTTTACATCGAGGTATAATTCACATGCCATAGAATTTACTCTTTCAAAGTGTACATCCCAGTGGCTTTCGTACACCTGTGCATAGCCATCACTGTTGCCTAGTTCCAGAACATTGTCCCCCAAAGAAACCCCATTCAGATCAGTAATCACTCCTGTCCTTGTCAGTGGGATCCAGCAGGTGTGGCCCTTTGTGTCTGACTTCTCTCCTTTGTGATGTGTCTGAGCCTCACTTATATTGGAGAAAGTATCAGTACTCCCTTGCATCTTATGGCTGCATGCTTTTCTGTGGTGCAGACATGCTACATTCTGATTATACATTTATCAGTTGATGGACATTGAAATTGTTTCTACTTTTTTGCAACTGTGACTGTGTGTGTGTGTGTATGTGTATGTGTGTGTGTGTGTGTGTGTGTGTGTGTGTGTGTGTGCAATCTTGATAAATACCTAAGAGTTAGAACTTTTTGTATAACCTGGTAATTTTTTTTAACTTTTTAACGAACTGCTGGAGTCCTCCAAAGCAGTGCTGGTTTCACATCCCCTCTGGTGACGTGACAGGGCCGGGTTCTCCAAATCCTCCAAATCCTCATCGATGCTCAGTGTCCATATCCTCTGCCCTTTAGGTTATAGCCTTCTAGTGGTTGCTTTGAATTTTCATTTCCCTAATGACTAGTTACGTTAGCATCTTTTCATGTGTTTATGGGTCATTTGTTTTCTTTTTGGAGAACTTTATACTCAAATTTTTTGACCGCTAGTGTTTATACTGTTGAGGTGTAAGAGCACTTATGTACCACTAACATTGAAATCTTACCAGATACATGAGTTACAAATGTTTTCCCATCTTGCTGGTTGTTGTTTCATTTCCCAAACAGTGTCTTTTGAAGATTTAAAATTTTCTTGAAGTCCAACTAATCTATTTTCATTGTCTGTGCTTTTGGTCCTGAATTCAAGAAACCATTATCTAACCCAGGAGCATGAAGATTTATATGATTTAAGAATTTTATAGTTTTAGCTCTTATATTTAGTTATTTTTTTTAAATCAATGTACTTGAAGTTTGTTTTTCTGTATGATGTGAGGTGGAGGATTTAACTTTATTCTTAACTTTTTTTTATTTTTAAAGTTTTATGAGTATCTGTATATCTGTGTGTGAAGGAGACTATAGGTGTCAGATCCCCTGCAGGTGCTTGTGAGGCATCTGGCATGGGTGTTGGCACCCAAACTTAGGTTCTCTGTAAGAAAAGCAAGTGCTCTTAACTACTCAGCTGTCTCTCCACCCTCTTCCCTGTATTGTTTTGCACATGGGTAACCAGTTGTCCCAGCAACATGTGTTGCAAAGACTTTATCTTGAATTGCTTGAGTATCCTTGCCAAAATTGGCTGGTCACAAGGCATATGGGTTTATTTCCAGATGTTCCACCCTCCTCTGCTTATATGTATGTGACAGGGAGTTCTGTGTATTTACAGTAACTTTGAAATCAGGTGTGGGACATCTACCACTTTTTCTTTTGCAAGACTGCTCTGACTAGTCTGTATTCCTATAGGAAATTTAAGGCGAGGTTGCTCATTCCTACAAAGGGGCCAGCTGGGACTGTGCTGCATCTGGAGATTAGCCCGGAGTCTTAACCTTCGTGGCATCGTCTGTCCTAACCCATCAAATGGAATGTCTTTACATTTACCTAGGTCTTCTTTAACTTACTTATTTCTTTGAAACTTATGTGTGTGTGTGCATGTGTGCATGCTCATGTGTATGTGAGAGTGTGTATCTGCCCATGTATGTGCACAGAGGCTAGTGAAGCATGTCAGGTATCCTGCTCTATCATTCTTCTCTATTCCCTCGAGGCGAGGTCTCCCACTGAACCTGGAGTGAGGCTTGTTACTAGCAAGTCCAGAGCCCTCCGGCGTCTGCCTCCTGCAGCCCTGGGGTACAACACATGCAGCTGCTTTGCTTTTACATGGGTGCCAGGGTTTGAAATCTGGTCCTTATGCTCACACAGCAAGTGCTCTTACCTACTCAGTCATCTCTCCAACTCCCTCTTCTTTAATTTCTGTCAGCGATGTTTTATAGTTTCCAATGAACAAGTCTGAACACTTGTTTTATTAAATTCACTCCTCAATATTTTCTTTTATTGTAACTGGAATTGTTCCTTAATTTCATTTTCAGACTGTTCATAGCAAATAAGTGGCAATGCAACTGACCTTGTATGTTGATCACATATCCTGAAACCCTGATAGATTCGTGTGTGTGTGTGTGTGTGTGTGTGTGTGTGTGTGTGTGTGTGTATGTAAGAGCAGAATTACCCTTAGAGTTTTCTATACATAAAATAATGTCACCTCCAAATAGAGGTAATTTTGCATCTTTCTTTTCAGTCTGGCTACATTCTATTTCTCCTTGTTCCCTAATTTCCCTGACTAGGTCCTTGGAACAATATTGAACAGAAGTGGGAAGAACAGTGTCTTATTCTTGATCACTTGGAGGATGTTTTCAGTCTCTTATCATTACATATGTCAATTGCAGTGATTTTACTTTTTTTGTTTTTTAGATTTATTTATTTTTATGTGAATGAGTAGTTTGGTACATGTGTGTCTTTGTACCACATTTGTGCCTCGGACCTGCAGAGGTCCGAAGATGGGGCTAGATCACTTGGAACTGGACTTATAAATGGTTGTGAGCTTCTATGTGGGTTCTGGGAATTGAACTCAGGTCATTTGCAAGAGAAGCCAGTGTTCTTAACCACTGAGGCATCTCTTTTTTTTTTTTTTTTTTTAAGATTTATTTATTATGTATACAGTGTTCTGTCTGCAGGTATATCTGCAGGCCAGAAGAGGGCACCAGATTTCATTATAGATGGTTGTGAGCCACCATGTGGTTGCTGGGAATTGAACTCATGACCTCTGGAAGAGCAGCCAGTGCTCTTAACTGCTGAGCCATCTCTCCAGTCCTGAGGCATCTCTTTAGCTGCAGTTTTGGGGCTTTTGAAGGTGTCCTTCATCTGGTTGAGAAAGCTCCCTCACATTCCTAGATTGCGGGGTATTATTATTATTTGAAGGTATTGAGTCTTGCTAAGTACCTGTTCATGCTCATCTATTGAGATGGTTATGTGGTTTTTCATCTTTTGTTCTGTGTCTTTGGTATGTTTGATTTTTATACATTCAGTAATCTTTTGGGTTCCTTGACAGCTCCTGCCATATTGCTAACCGTTTATGCTCAGGGTTCGTATCTTCCAGAGTCATTTATACTAATAGTCTATGAGCTATCCCTTCAGAGCCATCTGTGATCCTAGAGCTCTTTTCATTCCTAAACAATCACACCATCACTGATGGCAAAGAAGCTCTCAGTGCCTAGGTATCCCCGACGGATTTCCTGCCTCTGGCTTTGCAAAAAAGAGCACCGCTCCCTAGCTGTTCACTCTTTTTTTTTTTTTTTTTGGTTTTTCGAGACAAGGTTTCTCTGTGTAGCACTGGCTGTCCTGGACTCACTTTATAGACCACGCTGGCCTCGAACTCACAAAGATCCGCCTGCCTCTGCCTCCCAAGTGCTGGGATTAAAGGCATGCGCCACCACCGCCCGGCTAGCTGTTCACTCTTAACTTTGGTTTATGTCCCTGCATCTGAATACATGGTTTCCAAAGAGTTGTCCCTGAGCCAATGGCACTAGCATCACCTGGGCACTTGTCATAAATGTGAGGGAGGGGATCCCGCCGAGGCATACAGAGCCAGCCAGTTTCTTGAACAGCTCAGGAACTGTTTAAATTAGTCCTCTAAGGGACTCTGCTGCATGTTCAAACTTAAGAGTGATTAAGGATTATGATGCTGGGCTGGCTCTGGGGATACAAAGCTCCATTTTTCTCTACCCGCCTGGCTTCGGTCATTGAGTATGATATCTTCCTTCCACAGCTTTGGCTTTCCTTTCATGTTTAGCACTATTTGGCATTGTGTTCCACTTTGTTTGCAGCTGTCTGTTAGATCTGTCCATCTAGCACAACCTGCTGTCATGTGATTTTTAGGGAGGGTTAGGAAATGCTCAGGGTGAATAGCTCTGCTCCTCAGTTACTCCTTCTGCACATTTCCAGCTTCTCAGAGTGTCCTGTCCCTCCAATGTCCACCTTTTCTCACATATGGGGATGGATGTCATTGCTTGGCACACACAGAGGTCAGGGGAGGCTCATTGCATTGGCTTATGTCCAAATTCTTGCAGAATTCCGGGGCTCTGGTGCCTTCTCCTGAGCCTGCTGTGTTCTCTGAGCTTCCACATGCCTCGGTTCTTCCCCTGCAAGGCTGGGCCTAGGCCCTCCTTTCTGCTGAGCTGGATTTCTGGGCATTTGGCTTTTGTAGCCACACAAGGCTCCACACTGAGAAGGGGCCACAATCCATGACATGTTCTGCTGTGGCCATCTTGAAGTCCTTAATGATTTTGAATAAGGGGCTCCAAGCTTCCATTTTGCCCTGGACCCTGCCAATTCTGTAGCCATTCCTAGCTCCATCCTTCAGAACTCTCAGCCTTTTTACTTTTATTTTCTGGGCTGGGGATTGCTTATGCACAGTTTGGTTTTCAGAAGACATTCCTTCTTATTTTCCATTGCCGCTGTAGATCCTTATAGAAGTAATTTACATCCTTTGTAGAGCTTTGGGGCAGAGGAAAAGGTCTGGGTCATGCAATCAATTTATTGTCTCCATTCCCCACTACTGTGATGTTCCTAAAATAGGAGAGAAGCGGCATTGTGCTGCTGGGGTAGTGGAAACTGAGTCATTGCTACCTGCGGACTGGAGCACAGAAGCCCCCCCCATCCTGGCATGCATGGTCATACTTGTTCCTCACAGTTGTCATTTCCCAGGTTGGTGAGTTCTGTGTTACCACAGGAATTAAACGTCCTTGGGCAGCTACTGTGAAGGAGATTAAAAAAGGGGCCTCAAACTATTGCTAAGACATACTGAGATCACATCTGATGTCTGAGACGTTCCTCATCTCCTCTTTCAGTCACTCTGTGTTCCTAGTTCAGTGGAGATGGGTAGGCTTGTCGATGCTCAAGTCCACTCAGAGCACCTCCACCTTCATCCTTCTGTGCTCCACCTCTGGTTCTCACTAGCCTGGGCTCTTCCTCCAAGAAGCTGCCTGGAGACTCCAGCCTTTCCCTGTCTCTCCTGCCAAGAATAGCTCATCTGCCCCTCACCCACCCATCTGAGCATGACTGTGTCTTTCTGGGCTGGCATTTTCCTTCTGGAGCCTGGCACATAAGGCCATCATGAGCCCAGAGCGGTCAGTCAGAGGTCCTCATGCATCCATGTGTCTGTTCACCCACACACATGTTACTTTGTGTCAGATCCAGCACCAGCCAGCTTGATAACGTGGGAAGGACCTCACATTTGACTGATTGCTCGTTCTCCAGTCTACTTGGGGCTGTTACAATTCACTTAGCCAGTTGCTCTGACAAGATGGGGGTGAAATAGAGAGGGAGCTAAGAGGACATAGAGCCAGAGCTCAGACTCTAGGGCCAAAGGAAGCTTTCCTGGGGTCAGGACAGACCAAGGACACAACAGGTAGAGGGAACAAGTGTAAAGATGAGGAGGAAGGTATGAGAGGCAGGGAGGTTTGGGAAGTACACAGAGTTCATCTTGCTTTCTTTCCTCTACTTTTTTTAGATAGGGTCTTACTAGGTAGTTCAGCCTAGCTGTGAGCTGGAGACCCTTCTGCCTGGGTTTCTTGAGTGTTAAGATACAGGTGTATACCACTATGCCTGGCCTACAGACTTCATTCTCACTGGAATTGGGGTATGAGGCATTAGATGGGGAATAAAAATGGATTGGGGAGTCTTGGGGAAGGGGGAGGGAAAGGAAACTGGAGGTCCTGTATGTAGGCTGGGGAATGAGGGGTTTTCTTGGAAATGGCTCTGGGTCTGTGAAATGTCCTAAGCAGTGTAGCAGTGAGTTAGATTTGGTGGAGCTCTTTATGAAAAACAACCTGGAGGACCAAAGGAACACTGCAGGACCTAGCCACTATAGGCTGGGGATTGGACTCAGTGAACTTTACAAACATGCAGCTCAGCAGTGCTCAGATTTGAGGACTAGCCTGTTGAGGAGACACACAGGTAGGTGTTTCCAGGCCAGCCTCCTTTGTGACCTGAGTTAACAGCTGGCCTGAGTCTGCTTAGGGATCCCAAGGCCCAGGAACAGGAGAGTACAGTTTACATAGGGGCTTCAGCATCCCGTGCCATGGAAGAACAGGCAGAGGACTCCCAGATCCTTCTGCAGAGCCTGAAATCCTCTCCCAGCAGCCACCAACCTCACTTTGAATGCAGCGAGCAGCTTCTCTTGTTGTGTGTGTTTGCTCAGAGAGATCAGTTCATAGCTACACGTTTTGCTTCTCTTGCTGGAGGGAGCTTGTGGTTTCCTGAAAGATGGGTAGGAAGAGGGAAAAGATCACTGGGAAGTCATTAGCAAGGGTTGGACGTGCCTTCCTTGGGGGACATGTTGTGGACAAATTCCACAGAATGTATGAACTTGTGAAAGACGAGATTTATGGTACTATGGCCTGGAGCAGCAGTGACCCCCAACTCCTAGATCCCAGTCCCCAGCCTCCAACCCTGAGGTGCAAGCTCTTAACCCTAGCCTCTGACCCCAGCCCCCAGTCCCCAGCCTGCAGCCGTCTTTGCATAACTACCCTGCTTATTAGAGCTTCTGGCAGCTCCCGTGACAGAAACAAGCTTAAGCTGAGGCAAGTGGTTGGGCCCATGGGCCCTGGAAAGTTCCAGGCCAAGTGGGGTCTCATTTAGGCAACGCTGAGCCAGCTGCACATTTGGTTAATGGCCCACATCCTGGGAGCCCACTAATCAGGAAATCGGGTTTCGCAGTTTAGATGATTCCTCTGTCACTGGTGGTGGCTCTGAAGGGTGATAAAGCTGGTCTAGTCTGAGTAGGCAAGGCCATCCTGCTGCCCTCCTCCCCCCCAGATACATCATTTATATTGTGGATAGTAGGCCCACAGTGATGGCAGTTCTGTAATCCTAGCACACTGGGTGGTGGTGGCAGCATGACTGAGCAGGAGGAATCTGAATTCCAGGCCAGCCTGGACTACATCATGAGACCCTCTTTCAAAAAAACAAGGGGTTGATCAGGTTGGAGGGAGACGAGGTAGGGAAGGTGGCAGGAGAAATCAAATGCATTGTATATAGCTATAAAATATCGAAGAACAAAATTGATTTTGAAAACCCCACAGGAACAAAACAGCAACAAAAAGCAGACTCATTCTGATCTCTCTCAGCACCCTTGTCAGTCTCACTGGATACCTGGCTCCAGCGTTGCTGGGGGGAAACTACTGGCCAGTCTCAACACCCTTCTCTGTTCTCTTCCTACCTATCCTCAGCCTCTCTGCCTTGAAGACTCTCCCCTCACCACCTGAGCCGTCCCTGGAAGCCACAGCCTAGAGATCCCAAGAGGGAGAGGCAGGGTAATGGGAGCAAGAAGTCCTCATCAGAACTAGGGATCCTTGTCACCAAGTAATGGAGCCCCACTGAGTCTCCATCTCCTTATCTGTGAAGGGCCTGCTCTGAATAGGTGGACACAACAGTTATTTCAGGTGTAGAGAGCACAGGCCAGGACAGAAAGCACCTGCACTCCTAGGTGTAGCCTAGGCACATGGGAGGCAGATGTATCACTCCACTCCCCAGCTGTCCAGTATGCACAGTGGCTGGAGCAGCAGTGACCCCAGCTCCTAGATCCCAGTTCCCAGTCCTTCCCCGGACTTGGCATGTCTTGAGCATGGTGGTTGCTGACCGCTTGCAATACCCCTGTCTTTTTCTCTTCCTTTGGAAGCTCAAATCACGGCTCTGCCAAAGGTTTCCCGGGGCTTCTGCTGAAATCCCCAGTTCCCCATCCATCACGGCTGACTGTATTCAGCCCCATGCTCCATGCAGAGGGTTTCTTGCCCTGTGCACACTTTGCTCTTTATCTCTGTGTCATCCACACACCTTGGCACCACGAGTGGGAATCAGAAAGTGTGTTTGAATATGTGACCTCACTTCTGTGTTAGGGAAAGTGACTTTGCCCATATGCACCCATGCTCTGTGGCCTCAGGTGATACCCAAGAGTGATGCCTGTCTTTGGTGTCTGACACTGGATCTTCCTTGGTTTTTGTCTGCATCTGGGTTACTGTCGTTCCTGGAACACAGTTTGTGGCTACGTCATCATGCTGGGTAGAGGCCACTCCATGAAGGCCCAGGCTTTTCCTCTCCAACTGACTCTTACTGGACACAGGCTCTGTCCTAACATGGGGAGGACCCTGAGCTCTCACACACATCAGCCATTGACTCGGTCCATCTGGCTCCACTTTGTGCTCTGAGGAGGACAAGGGACAAGATCACGAACCAGTTGCCACAAGTAAACCAGTAAATAAAACAGTAAGGGCAAACTGGGCATGGTGGCACATGCCTTTGATCTTAGCACGAGGGGGGCTAGGAGCAGGCAGATCTTTGAGTTTCAGTGGCCAGGGGATCTCTAGAGAGCATCAGGTCCAGTGTCTTGTAGGAAGGAAGCTCAGAGAGGGAGAAGGAGAGGGAGGTGCATGAGGTCACAAAGTGGGTTGGTATGAACCAAATCCTAGCCTTCAGACCCCAGCTGGATGCTCTACCCATTCATAGACCCCCTATTCTGAGGAGGAGAGAAACAGAGACTTGGGTCTGGGTGACATGAGCCATGGAGGCAGTTATGGCAGGCAGAGGGGCTGGGGAAACAGGGGCTCTGGGGATGGTGTGTTGGATCACAAATGTACCGTCAAATAGATTTGGAAAAAGAGTCCCAGCAGGCCTGGCTGGGAAGGCAGAAGAGTTTCCTTGGTGGCAGTGCCCTGGAGTCCTGTCGGGGAGGGGACAGGGAAGCCTCGGTGGTCTAGGAGATCCTGGAGGGGGTATCCTACAGTGCCTTGAACACTTGCTTAGAAAACCAGGGTTGCTTCTGATGCATTTTTTTTTTGGAGGGGGGAGCAACTCAGAGTCACTGGGGAAGTCCTAGCCATGGAGAATGTGAGGTATCTAGGAAGTGTCCATAGAAGCCAGAAGCAGCAGGATGCACAGACCAAAAACTGTGGAGAGAAGTCTGGGTGGAGAGAAGTTTAACCATTGTTGCCTAAAGATAGCGCCAAACTCAGACCCTCACAGGACAGGGTGAGGCAGAAAGGGAGCAGAAGCTATCAGAAGCTGCTTCATAAGGCAAGTGAGTAGAGGAGCCAGCAAACATAACCCTGGGACGGCTAAGGTCAAGGACATCACCAAGGAGCTGGCCAGCACTCAGCAGTGGCATCATGTGGGGACTCAGGGCTGGGCTGCACACAAAGACCAAAGGCTAACTTCTGAGGTGGGTGAGGCAGGGTGGGAAACTCAGGTGATGCCTCTGGCACCCTTGGCTCTGGAGGGGTATTGGCAAGTGCCAGCAGGAAGTCCAGGGAGTGCAGCAGAGCAGAGACCCACCTGCTCATACCCTTCTTGTTTCCACAGGAGAAGGGGCCACAGCGTACATGTCCAGCATCTTGCAGGAGAAGCAGCGTGAGTTCCACCTGGCCCCACTGAGCCCTTTCCTTCCATTAGAGGAGTGGTGGCCCCTGGGTCCCCTCTCTGGCTTAACGCTCCAAGGGTGAAAGGATCTCTCCCATCTTGCTTCTGGGCAGGAACAGAAAGCCTAAGGCCACTTGGCCTGGGTTTAGGCAGCTCTGCAGAGACCCTGGGGTTTTGAAGCCACCCATGCTGGGCAGTTCTGGTGTCAGAGCTAGAGCGAGGGCTTGAGGCTGAGGACCCTGATACGGGATGGGGCAGAGCAGACAGGACCACTGAAAGTTCGGTGACAGTCTTCTTCATGGGTATGGAGATTGGGAGGGACTGGGGAGACAGCCTCCTTGGGCCTTTGCGGCCATCAACATTTGGATGCCAACTTGCAGCCATCATGGTTGGCCTTGTGGTGACCAAGATCAGGGTGGATGTTCGAGGCTATGCTCCAGAGCGCGGCCCCTTTTAAATATATGTTTTACGATACTGTGATTGTGTGTGGGGGGGGCACAGGTGGGGTCAGAGGACATCTCTCTGGAGTTGGTTCTCTCCTTCCATCATGGGTTCTTGGGATCAAACTTAGGTTCAGGAAAGCGCCTCTACCACTGACTCATCCCACTAGCCCTGGACATGCTTCTCCTTAAGATCCCCTCCCAGAATGGCTGACTCTGCCTCAGTCAGGATCCTGGGATTGAGTTCTGGGATTTCCTGCCTTTGTCGTGCGTGTGTGTGCGTGTGTGTGTGTGTGTGTGTGTGTGTGTGTGTGTGTG
>CAJQZJ010001558.1:24507912-24575012 GCA_907164525.1 Lophiomys imhausi
TGTGTGTGTGTGTGTGCGTGTGTGTGTGTGAGACACCAACTTGTCTTGACTCTGTCTGCCAGTTTTCTTAGGAAGATGGGTATGGGATTGGATGTGCTACTCACGTCAGCATATTGGCCACATGTCCGGAGGAGACACCAGGTGGACTTGGCCGGAAGCACCTATGCCAAATCTTGTCTACACCATGGCAATGTTGATTTCCATATGAGGCTGAGTCTGAGGCAGGGGCTCAGAACTTCCCTCCTTTTCCTGCCTGTTGTTCTGCTTGTGGCTGTAGCTCTGGGGAGGCTCAACGCATTTTGCTTCCTCGCTCTCCAGGCCCCAGCCTGAGAACATCCTTCAGGCTCTCCCCTCCTCAGATGAGCTTCTGTGTCAACATCAATACCCACAACCCTGTGGTCCAGGCCTTCAGCACAGCTTCTCTGGCCTCCAATGTCACAATGCACAAAGGCACTGCTGCCCTGAAGGGTTGGTGGCCATGGGTGCCTCCAGGCTCCAACCTCCATCATGCTGGAGAAAGGATAGGGTGCCAGGAAAGAGGGGCAGATAAATTTGTTCCTGAAGGTTCTTAATTTATGGAGGTGACAGAGACTAAGGCCATTAATGAAAAGAATTGGTTAGAGAATTTGCAAGAGTTGAGCTACTACAATAGGAAGCAAGGGGTGAGAGAGGCCCTGTCCCTGGGTGCAGCTTGTGGGTGGGCGGGCAGAAGTTATTGGGGAAGGAGGGCAGGGGAACAGCTTGGGACTGGTGGTTTGAATAATGACAGGGTTTTCCCGTTGCTGGTTCCTAGTTACCTGGCACCTGGCCCTGGCTGCTCAGGGCAGAGGAAGAGAGGCTTGGTGGGTGAGTGTTAACTACAATAGGCGACTGAGTGTGGACTGAGGTGTGGCTGGCTGGTTTTGAAAGGCATATTCATGGGCAAGTTTGGTTTCTGTCTGAATTAGCCCATGTAGGATTACCAGTGTCACTGACCAGGAAGTCCCCAACATATTGAACCACCAAGAAGTTAAAACAAAACAAAACAAAACAAAACAAAAAAACCAATATAAATACTGGGGGAGGGAAGAGTCCAGACCAACTGTACTGGGATTCTTTGTGTGTTTATTTTATGTTTATTTTAGAGACAGAGTGTCACTGAATAGCCTGAGCTAACCTCAAACTTTTGGCAATCCTCCTGCCTCAGCCTCTCAAGTGCTGGGAGCACAGGCGTGTACCATTGTGACTTGCTGCTCCTGGACCTTTAGCAATAGCTTAGAGGTGAAAGCAAGCTTAGCTGCTACAGGCTTTGTCACCAGGAGGCGGATCACAACTCACGTCCCCATTTTCCCACATACACAATTGAACTGACACAGTGTGCTTAGTGTCTCCTGAAAATCCCTGGTTAAAAATGCCTTTCAGTAACAGCCAACATTTTATTTGGTCAAAATTATATTGCTGAGAGCTGTCACTGTAGCCTGCTCCTCGTGGGTATTTTTATGAAGGAAAGAATACCAGTTGATGTCCAGGAGAGTTTTAGAACCATAAAAATCTATGTCTTGGAGGCTGTCTGGGCCGGTGCTGCCCAAGTTGGGACCCAGTATGTTCTTCAGGGAGGAAAACTGCACTTCTGACTTGCTTTATTTACCATGATGGCAAATGTGTTTAGCTGAGAGCAATGCTTTTCACATAACTCTACAATTATGTCCTGGCTACAATTTCAGACATTAAAATCATTTTTGTTTTATAAAATGATGGTGGTAATTGATGGTAATTTGTTTGTTTATTTTTAATCCCAGAGGGGCAAAATAAAAGTTTGTGACCTGAATTTAAAAAGGCTATATCCATGGCTTATGTTTAGAATGTGCTTTTCCACTGGGTATTTTAAAACTCTCTGAAAATAAGGTATTTCTCTGGGTGAGGAATCAGATCCCCTCCACCTGGGAGAGGCACTGTGATGTCTGGGCTTTCAAGGGAGAAGGTCTGTGCTTTGAAGCTGAGTGTTTCTGTCTAGTTACTGTGACTCTTTGGGCAAGTTATTTAGTGTCTCGGAGTCCCATTATATATGGAAAGATGGCTAAACTCTCTGTTTTCTAGGTCAACTGAGGGTATCAGATGTGTAGCAGATGCACAGGATGGGTCTGATGGTCCTTAGTTATGCCTTTCATTTGCGTAAACCTTCACAGCTGGAACCCCTGGGCCAGATGTGAGGGTGCATTTTGTGGAGCTCGGTTGCATCGGCTCTCTGCTTACCATCATGGAAACAGTGTTTCTTCTGTGTTACAGTCAGGATATGAAGTACCCCTTGCCTACCCTCTCCAGTTCCCTGGCCATGGGATCACAGGAAAAAGGCTTGGTCTCCAGCTGAAAGGTCCAGTCACTGAGAAGTGATAGATTCATAATTTGATGTTGCCCCTGGGAGATGGCAGCAATTACTGGAGTCATATTCTTGGGGGTTCTATCTTGTCCTTAACTTCCTACCTTGCCCCTCTCTCTCCACTTCCCGGCCACTTTGAGGTGAACAGCTTTGCAACTTCACATCTTTCTGCCATGATGTTGTGCCTCAACACATCACAGACATACCTGAGCCCCAGTAAACCTTACACCTTCACATGGTGTCTCTTTGACATTTGGTCACAATGATAAAAAGCTAGCTCACTGGTGGAAGGTTGCTGGGTATTATGTTTAGTAGCTCTGGGACTTGCGTGTTCAGGACTCGCTGATCCTTGTGGCTTCCACACCATCTTGCATTTGTCTGCTATTAGACAGATGGCTGGAAGCCCACAACCACTTGTGCTATTTAGAACCAGGTGGGAAGAAACTGGGGAGTTCTTGGGTGTGGGGACAGGGTGGGAGTTTGGAGTGGGGAGCAGGAGCCTAGGCCGCAGCTTGCCCTGCAGTCATGTCCAGGCCTGGGACCCAGCCCTTTCTTCTGTTGGCACATGGAATCCCTGTGGGTCTGTTATTCTGGGTGTTTCTGCTGCTGCCTCTTTGTCTCCTGGTTTCCTTTGTCCACATCTCTTTGTGTTTCTGCCTGTCACTGGCTGGTGATCACAGGGAGATTTTCAGATACTTCCCATGTGGCTGAGTTAGCCCTCCCCTGGATGTGGGTCCTGAGGGACCAAAGCTCACTGCTCTGTTCTTCCCTTCAGAGAGAAAAGCACCATTCTCCACAAATCCAAAGTTCATACTGGGCTCCTTCTAGACATCTCCCACCATTTTTGTCACAACCTTGCCAAATTGAACCCTAGGGTAGCACACTGCCTCCAGCAGAACTTCGGTCCACCTCCTTCTCTTGGCCCCCATCCCTTATCTAAAGGAAGCCCAGGCTTCTTTTGCCTAGCTCTGCCTGGCTTTCCCACACAGGTCTCCTTGCCTCCAGTGTCTCCCACTCCCATCATTAGGAGTGTAGTGGAAGTCTTTGTAGGAAATTTCTGCTATGCTTGCCTCATTCATTCGCTGCCCAGTGCTCCCTATCCCCTCTCTGCCCATCTTTTCCTTCCATCTGAGTTCCTCCTCCCTTTTGGTTTGGTTGTTAATTGTGTATGTGCACATAAACCCTGTCCTTTCTAGAGAATGCTCTCCTGTACCACATGCTTTTCACAGGGGAGTGGGGAAGCCCAAAATCCCCCCATCCCAGCAACCCAGTAGAGGAGCACAGGCAGCCTCCTTCCTGGCGGTCAGCAGGAAGGACTCAGGTCCCTAGGGACCCTCCCCTCATGTCCTTCTTCATGGCTGCAGAGACTGGAAGGCATGCTACATGCAGAAAACTGTCTTGCTGTGAGCTTCCTGCATTGTCTACAGGAACAGGCAGTGAATTGTCTCACTACCTCTACTGACACGCCACACAACTGTCATGGGAAGATGATTATAAGACATACTCCCCAAAGACCTGCCCTGTCACTCTGACTCAGTAGCTGCTTGGCATGGTGGGAACTGCGCAAGCTGTCCCCTCTGATACCCATTAAACCTGGAGAGAGGAAGTGCTGAAACCATAAGGTCAGGGTCACAGTGTGAAAACAAAGATGACCAGGAGCAGGTAACTATTAAGGAAGGCAGCCATTCTGTCTCAGGTACTCCACCAACCTCAGAGCTCAACCATGCCTGGTCCGTTTGTTTCCTCCTTTCCTGCAGTTTCTCCTTTCCAGTTGCCCCAGGTACCCGGAGAAGAACTCTGTCCATTCTGTCATGCAGCTTCTTTCTGAGAGACTATGTCCATCGCCACTCATCAAACCTCTCCCCACCCCCGCTCTGATCTCTTTGGGTCCAGACTGTGCACAGGACAGGGACCCCTGAGGACATCGGGAACTTCCTTTGCATGGAAAAAGTTACCTACTGTGGCCCTCAGGGTTGGGCCTGGCCCATATGGCATACAACAGGAACTTGACACGTGCTGGCTGTCAACTGGCTTTCCCAAGGCTGGGACAGCTAACCATAGCCGTGTTTGCAGATCAGGGTGGGGTGGGGTGCTTCCTCTAACTTCCACTAGCTCCCAGACCAGAACCTGGCAGTGAGCAATAATAAGCTCCAGTTTTCTGGCCCTGACTGGCCTTGCATCTTCATCCTTACCCTGGCCTCTCTGACCCTAGTCCCCCGATGTATTCAGGGACTGAGTCCAGACTCCAGTTCTTGGCTCTAGTCTTGGATCCTCAATTCAGAGGGAGATGATGAAGGCAGTTTGGCATCACCTTTGCCACTGGACAAGGCTGATGTCTTACCCCATTGCCTAGACTTCCTTCCCTACAAGCCCTCAGATCACAGTCCACCTGGGATGACCCCAGGCACGGTGTACAAAGCCCCTTGCCCACAGCTGGCCTCCCCTCCCCTGCCTGGTAACTGGTATCTTTTCCTGGCCTGTGTGGGCAGCTTGCTGAGCACAGCTGCAGACAGCTATATTTAGCCGGCTTTAATGAGCTCAGGGTGGCAGACGTCCGCCGTGGGAGCACTTTTTCTTGCTTATGTGCGTGTGTTTTGGGCCTGGCATGCTCCCTTCCTTTGTGCTTGTGCACGAACTGGTCCCCGGATCCCTGTGGTTGTGCACTAGTATGTGGCGGCAGTGTACTGGTGTGCTCATTTACCTGGGGCTAGTGTGTGCCGTGGGCACAGATGCAGCTCTCTCTGCGTAGCATCTCTGTTGGGCAGGGGTTGTGTGCAGTTCTGATGCTTGTGGTGCGCAATGGGAACAAACCATTAGTTTGTTCACTTGTTTGCTGAAGAAATATTTAATGATGAATACCTTTATTAGCCAGGGCCATGATAGTCTTCGGGGATAAAACAGAGCAGAGCCAAACGAACAGTCTATCTCTTAAGGGTTTTATAGTCTGGGAGCTGGCGGAGAGAGTCCTCAAATAACTATAAAATTATAATTGTGGGCTGAAGAGATGGCTCAGCAGATAATGGTGCTTGCTGGCAAGGCTGACAACCTAAATTTTATCACTGGAACCAACATGGTAGGGGAGAATCAGTTCCCACAAATTGTCTTCTGTTCTCCATATGTGTGCCATGGCACATGAGTGATGGTATTGTCCTGCTTGTGCACGTACACACTCATGCACACGCTTACACACACACACACACATACGCACAGACACTCTAAGGATGTCTTGGCTAGAGATAAGAGGACTGGCTTTTCTTTCAGAGGACCTGGGTTCAATTCCCAGAACACAAATGGCAGCTAACAACCATTTATAACTCCAGCTCCAGGTGATCCAACACTTTCTTCTGGTCTCCATAGGCACCAGACATGAAGTAGTGTGCACAGACACACATGCAGGCAGAATACACATAAAATAAAAGTTAAAAAAATTAAAGACAATTGTAAAGATTTGTCCCAGGAAAGAGATCTATGCTGCTTTGTGGGGGAGGGAGGAGAGGATGAGAAACCTCTCACAGAGGGAGGAATATGGATGTTTCTGTAAGAAATCTGGGCACATGGGCAGCATGACAAAGTTGGGGCATAAGAAGCAGAGGAGCAAGGGCCCTATGGTGATGGGAAAAGGGGTGTTTACCAGCCGTCTGAAAGGCAGAAATGACTAAGTTTGGAAGGAAAGAGGAAACAGGAGTAGAGGTAGGCAAAATGGGGGCTGTGGGGCAATTTATGTAGTAGTGTGAAGAGGAAAGGTGGACCTAGAGGATATGATGAGCTCATAGAGATGTAGGACATAGCCTGGGACTCAGTCAGAGATCGGGCAGAGGGAAGGCCCATAAACCACATGGCAGGAGGAGAGCCTTGCAAAGGAACTCAATTCACAGATGACCCAGTTGACATCCATAGGGGCAGCTTCCTGGAGTGTGTCTGGCAGAGGGGGAGCCCACCTCCTTCCAGTGCTCCTATAGTGCCTCCCATGGCTCAGAAACCATGGAGCCTCCTCTTCAGGGGCAGGGCCAAGGGTGTTTGACTGGTGGGAGGGGGCAATGGAGGCCACTGGAGCAGACCACTGACTTGATGTGGAGGAACCTCAGTGTCCCCTGTTTCTCTGAAAGCCAGCATGATTTTTGGTTCTCACCTTGCTGAGCAGATGAAGGGTCCCTCTCTCTGAGTGCACAGACATCTTCTCCAGTTTTCCTGTCCCTGAGGGTCTACATCTCCCCCAACAATGGTTGGTGTGTGCGGCCCTGTGCCTTGCACACATGGGCAGGATCCTGTGCCCACACTAGACAGTACAATGACCTTTAACCCAGTCCCTGGTTATTTGTCTCCATCTGTAGCTCCCAGGGTATAACCAGGTCTCAAGGTAGCCAGGCCTTGTGAGTTCCCGTCCCTCATAGGATTGGGAAGGGCACAGCCCAGGTCTCTATCCTCCCCTCAACTAGAGTGGTGAGGTGGGAACATTTTTATTTTTCAACTTGAAAGAATTTCTTGCATCCTCAAATCCTCTTTCCTGGAACAATGAGAAAACAAGAGCTGGGGAGCTTTGCCACAAACCTTGAGGTAAAGGAGTTGGAACAGGCAGAAGTTATGAAGTTGTATGTATCTCAGAAAGGAAAAAAAAATCACCTTGTTCCAAGCACTTTGAAAATATTCTTAGTTTTGATCTGTTTTTTTTTTTTTTTTGAGTAGGCCATGCATGAACAAGGTAAAAAACTCAAAAGACATGAACTGTGACGCACATACATTCCTCTCTCCCTCTCTGCGCTCAGCTCAGCTCACCCAGCCCTATTTCCCATGTGTGAGGAGGATGACGGGTGTCTCATGTCCCAATCCAGACTGCAAACATGAACATATCCATAAATATTCACTTCCATATATATTTTTATATATACCTCACACAGATGGATGGAAGCACTTGGTGTGCGTTTCCCCCTTGCCTTCTGTGGATAATATGCCACAATCCTCTTTCTGTCTCAGAAAATTTACAATGCTCAGGTTCATTGATCTTGGCCTTGAGTGTGTGCTAGATCTCTGTGATATATTTTATTTAGCTTGTTCCACTATAGGTTGCCTCTCATCATTCAGTATTGTGAACAGTGTAGCTGTGGTCAATGGGGTACATGCAACACATTTGTCACAAGGATTTGGCCTTGCTGGGTCATGAGCATTTTGTATTTTTAATGACACTGCCAGATAGCCCTCCTGAGAAGTTGTATTGGTTTTCACTTGCAACCAGCAAGGAATGAAGAAAACCTGTTTTCTCACAGGGTGTTGATAGTGACTAGTCTGAGAAACAAGGGATTATGGGTAAACTTTAGGGTTCTCAGCACCTTTCTGTATGTGAGAGTCATTTCCTGTCCCTTGGCTGGGAGCCTCTGAGATTGGAAAGAATGACTGAAGAGGGTTTGGGCTGGTGAGGCAGCTGCGTTCCATCATGAGAGTGCAGACTTCCAGGCAGACAAGTCCTGGGTGACGAGACAGGGAATGGTCAGACCCCACTCTCCCAGCAAGCTCCTGTTCCCAATGACAGGGGCTGCCTGCTTTTGCCCAGCCCTGGCTCTTTGTGAGGGGACAGGGCTATGGAGGAGGAGGCATTTGAGATCACCTCTTTCCTACTCCCTAACTTTAGGAAGGAGCCTGGCCTGTGGCCTGGGTCTAAATCCTTGTGTGTATCAGTTAGGTTTCCTCATTACTGTGATGAACTATCTGTCAGGAATTTAAAGGAGAAAGGGGTTTTGTCTTTCTTTCTTATTCACAGTTTCAGTTCATCATGTGGGGAAGAAATGGCCATGAAGGGCTTGCTTCTAGAGACCGGTATCTGCCACCTAGACCCCATGTCCACAACCTCCCCAAAATAATACCACTAACTGGGGACCAGTTGTTCAAACACATAAACCTGTGGGGGACATTCTACACTCAAACCTTCCACCTCCATCCAGAGAAAAGTCTCTTAACCCTTCTGAGTCTTGGTTCTCTCTGTTAGATGGTTAGGATATCCTGGCTTCTCAGGAGAACATGAGGATTTCCCTAGACACAGGGTGAGGAATGGGCACCAGAGGTCCAGCTGAAGGGACCTGTGTTCAGTACAGAGGGCTCAGTGGGAACACCAGGGCTGAGGAGGTCACACCCTTCTGGCCATCTCCCCAGGCCTGATTCAAGATGATGGCTTTCTATCCCTGACATGGGTTTCCTTAGCTGAGTTATTTCTCCAAACTCTTCCTACGCTCATTTAGGGCACCCAACAGTATGTTCTTAAGAGGTAGGATCTAGGACCCAGACTCTAGTAATGGTTAAGGGCCAGGCTTTCATCTGGCTAGTATCTCTTTAAAGCCACTGGTTCATTGATGGTCTACACACAAGACCTCTCTACCTGTTAGCTAGGCAAAATCAGGTGGATACTATTGGATTTTGACCTTGAGAGAGTTAACAAGGCACAAGAGGAATCTCAGTTTCTAGATTCCCACTCACCCTGGGTGAAAATTTCATCCCAGCATCCCTTCCAAGTGGATATTGCATAACTTGCTTGCATAACCTGAGTGAAGGAGAACTCTCTGCCTGCAGGCCAGCACAGGCCACTGTGGACAGCTGTAAACACTTCCAAAGTATGCTCCACCCAGAGATAACTCACCCCACCATGACATGTTCTTGTCCTGCCGTCTACTCCCTTGGCTCAGACATGGCTCAGCATGCATCTGTACCTGGGTCTGCAGTGCAAATCTGTGGCGTGGATCTCCACTGTGGATCTGTGGTGTGGAACTATGGTGGATATTTACTGAGTGATCTGCAGAACGGATCTGTGGAGTGGGTCTGTGGTATGGATCTATGCTGTGGATCTTTAGGGTGTATCCACAGAGTAAGCAGGTCTGTGCTGGGGAATCTACGCCATGGCTCTGCACTGTGTGTCAGCAGCGTTAATTTGTGTTTTAAATCTGCTATAGGAATCAGCATGGATTCTGCAGCCTGGGCATGCAGTGTGGATTCTGCAGGTCCACGTGTGTAGGGGCTGATAGGTTAATATAAGTTAGATTTAGTGAATACCTAAGTTTCTGATACAGTCTCTTAATTCGGGGCATGAAGATCAACTGCTGTGAGCAATTAGCTTATCAGCTTATGGAAGAAGTCAGGTGAAATGAGGGGAGTCTCTTTGGACTGAAAAACAAGGTTGAAGCCAGGTGAAACAAGGAAAGACTTTATGACCTGGCATTGCTTTCAACTGCTAAGTGGGCAGAGCCCAAATTAAGCTGAAGCAGGTGGAACAAGGAGTGATCCTATTTAAGGACAAGTGGATGACGCCAGAGAGGTGCGTGCTAAGGGCCCCCGATATGAGAGAGCTCCGAGAGTCCTGCTGGAGAAAGTTCTGGTAGACCAATGGCCAGATCTCCCTGAGGCAGAAGGAAGCTGGTGAGCAGAGAAAGCCTCGGCTAGACAGCAAAAGGCCAAGGACTAAACCCTGTGGCTCAGCTTTTGCCTAGAGGGGTTCGACCTGTCCGAACAGTGGCCTGAACGGAACTGTGGCCAGCTTTAAAGACTGAGGCAGAACGGCAGAGTTGCTGATACGAAGGAAGTAAGGTGGCCTACAGACGCTGAGGTCTCCCAGAGAGAAGAAAGCCTCAAGCCTTATTTAAAGTGAGACTTCGATAGCCAATTTACCCTGACGAACCTGCGTCTGAGCTATTCCAGAAAAAGGACTGCTAAGTGCGTTAAAGAGTCTACCCCTGAGACTGGTTTCCTGACGACTGAGGACCTGCCCCAGAGACTGTATCATTCTAAAAGGGTATGAAAGTAGTTGTTATGATTATCAATAGGTTTAGTGGATAGGTTAAAGGGGTTGTAGGAATTTATAGGATTAATAGTTAAGAAATTGTTGGTGTTTGTTATAAGTGAATTTAGTAATAAATAAATAAGAGTTAAATAAATAATAATTTAAAAGTTCGGTTACACACGTGGGCCCATTTTTCTCTAGGTTGGGCCCCTAGACTTTCTACAGCTTTCCAGCCAAGTTATCAGGCTCATGTATGTCCTCAATGTGGCCTCAAGTCCTTATTTTGAATGATAATTCTGGTTTGGGGAATCTCATTTGGCAGCCCAGGATTATGTGACTAGACTTGGTCCCATGACCTAGATAAGTTTTAGACGTGTGACTTGGACTGGTCACATGACTTGGTTTTGCTTGCATAATCTTCCACGCTGGAATCTTTGTGACCTGGTGCTGAATTTGTTTGGGTGCTTTTAGCTCTGACTCAAGTTGAGTGATAACCAGCAGAGTAGAATTCAGAAAGGGTTACTGAGTTATGTGTGAAAACCAAATAGAAGATTTAAGTTTGTGACCAGCTTGTAAATGTGACAACACATGCTTACAGTGTCCGTCCAATGTACATATCCATAAATACTTTGAGACTAAAATAAATGTGTGCTAACTAAAGAAATGGTAGAACATAAAAGTAGAGAATGGGGGGAATCAATCATTGTCCCAGCATGTAGAAAAATTTACAACATTTAGGTGATTTTCTTTGACTACAAGGTTCAAGACCCCTTCCACCTACCTAGAACATTGTTTCACAAGGATGGGGGCTGGGGCACCTGCAGGGGAGGGTGCTCTGGAGTCTGGCTGATGATTGAAGCCCAACTCTGAGGTGTCTTTGCACACTGCCTAGCAGCAAGACTGGGCTAGAATAAGGAAGTAGGCCCATGTTAGCCAACTTTCTGGTAAAACAAACAAACAAACAAAAAATGATCAACCTCCCCCCAAAAAACCACTAGATACAATTAACTTTGAAGAAAGATATGTTGAACACTCAGTGGAAGTCAGCCAGACCTGGTTCATTTTCACTTTTTCAATAGCCCCTAGGGAAAGGTTCATTGGGTAGGAAAGTTCCCTGTTTTATGAGAGCCCAGGAACCTTCTAGAAAAGTCCTGTTATTTTTCCCTGCTTCTTATTGTCTGTATTCTGTTATTGGATATCAGTCCCCACCAATTATTTTGGCTCAGAGTTTCATAAGTGTTAGTCTACAATTGTTTGGAGCCTGATGGCACAGTGTGTTGGGAACATGTAGTGGAAAAAGTGGTTTGCCTCCTGCTGGCCAGGAAGGAAAAGGAGAGACAGGAAAGGCCTGGGGGCCCCCAGAGACACTTCAAGGTCACACCCCTTCATCTCAAAGATCCCTTTTCCCAGTAGAACTGCAGCTTGGGGACCAAGCCTTCAGCACATGGGCACTGGTGGGACATTTAAGATCCACTTCAGAGCAAGAGAACAAACCCATTGTGTTGGTGCAAAACCGTGCTTCTACCCACATGTGTGATTCTATGCCTAACAGATATTTAGGCACCTTGCAGGACAGGCTATGTGGTCCTAGGCTGGGCCAGCTCCACTTCGGTTAACCCCATGGACAGCTGGTAGAGGTGACAGTCACAGCCAGAGGACTGGTAGGACAGAGTATGAAACTGAGTAGTGAGTGTTCCCTCCCACGGGATCCCAACAGTGAGTTGACAAGGGAGCGGGGACAGTTGGACTCTCCTGCTAGGCTAGGGTGATGTTTGGCTTAGGGAACCAAGCACGTGGATGCCGACCTTGGCTTTGTCTCTGGAGTAGTGTGGCGCATGGTAATTAGAAGGGCTGATCATGATCTGTGATTTCCAAGGTTGTGATTAAGCAAAAATAGCCTCTATTCTTCTGCAGGCAGAAGGAGCCATGGTGAGCTGGGTGGGTCATCATCCCAGAGCTGGGGCTGGCAGGGTGCTGGAGCAGGCACTGTGGTAGCTGCCCTGCCTCAAAGCGGATCATAAAACTGTCACAAAACCAGTTTACCTACCCTCAGTCCAGACCTAGTGGGAACCCAGCCTGAATAAGGCCATGCAAACAGAAATGAGCAGATGGTGGAAAGAAATAAGTGGCTTGATGACCAGGTCCTGGGGACCCTTGCAGGTGGCTTCCAGCACCCAGGCTCCTTCACTAGCCTCTCATCACAACAAAGCCTGGGGAGTCCTCCAAATGTGGAACAATGCCCGGGTCAGGAGGTGTGAACACTGTATCTAAGATCCTAGCTCCTCCAAGGACTTGCACAGGGAATTGTGCTGCCAGAGGAGAGGTGCTCTCCCCTGAACCTGGTGTCTCTGGGGGATAGAGCAGCTTGGAGAGGTTATGTAGCAGTGAGCACCTGGGATCATCGCCTCTAGTTTTTACAAGCCAGACCCTGAAAGTTGATAACTTCTGGTTTTCAGAGGCTCCTACTTTGAGGGAAAATAAAGTACCCCTATAATAACAGGCCATGTCTCATTCAGTAAGCTGTGTGATAACCATCCTGATCTAGGTAGATCTGAGGGAACTTGCCAGAAGGAGGGGTTATTGAGTAGGGTTTTGCAGAATACACAGGAGTTTTCTAGTTTGCAAAGTGGGGAAAGGCTCATAGGCACAAAGTTTGGCAAAAGCAATGGTGACAAGGAGTGGAAGAGTTCTGTCTTGTGGGAAAATCAGACCCAGTGGTGTTGATTATTGTGGGATGTTCTTAAAAGGACCAGGCTTTGCTGAATGTGGAGGTACATGCTATAATCTCAGTATGCAAAAAAGGCTGAGGCAGTTCCAGTGTGGTGACAAATGCCTTTAATCCCAGCACTCCAGGAGGCAGAGGCAGGTGGATCTCTAAGTTCAAGGCTAGCCTGGTCTACAAAGCAAGTATCAGAACAGCCAGGGCCACACAGAGAAACCCTGTCTCAAAAGAAGAAGAAGAAGGAGGAGGGGGAGGGGGAGGAGGGGAGGAGGAGGAGGAGGAGGAGGAGGAGGAGGAGGAGGAGGAGGAGAAGAAGAAGAAGAAGAAGAAGAAGAAGAAGAAGAAGAAGAAGACTGAGACAGGAGGATTGCCAAGGATTGGAAGCCAGCCTGGAATACATAGTAAGATTTAGTCTCCAAACAGCAGTGGCAGCAGCAACAACAGCAACAATAGCAACAAAGCTAAGCCTTAGTGGGTACTGACAGGCAGACAGACAGGGCAGTCTTAAGGCTACTTTCCTGCTTGTTCACCGAGCCCTCTGCTATTCTGCCAGTGGCTCTAGTCCTGGCAGGAAGTGCTCAAAGGACCAGAGTCTGTATCTGCCAGGCGAGGTCTTCTGGCCTCCCTGGCAGACAGCAGAACATCTCTATGGTTGCATACACCCAAGGAAGCAAGGCTCTGCCCCCAAACTGCAGAGGGAGTGAGGTACTTCCCGGGGGGCAAAAAAGAGGGAAGTGATGCAGCGGACCCCCAAACTGCAGAGGGAGTGAGGTACTTCCCGGGCGGCAAAGAAGAGGGAAGTGATGCAGCTGATGCCCCTGCCCGGCCCAGTCTTTAGCCGTCAGCTTTCATCCCTACCGATTGTGAACTGCTTCAGCATCATCCTTGGCCAAGATGCCAAGCACATCCACCAATTGCATGAGTGCTGTGTGGGCCCCAGGGAGCTGACACCAGGCAAATGGAGGCTGTGGGAGCTCCTAGATATATAACACCAGTGACGATGCAGGATTCAGCAACCCCCCCTCCCACCCTCCAGAAGAGGGAGGGCATGGTGCCTGGGAGACAGCAGGACCCTCATGTCTCCCCTACAAGTTATTTATAGCCACGCAATGGTAATTTGTGGCAATCACAGCATTTAATTCTGTAATCACACTGCAAGCAGGCACCCAGCCCAGTGAGGTCGGTGAGCCTGCCAGGGCTCAGGGGGGGACTTGGCGGCAGGACAGGGAGTGTGGAGGCGGTGTTGTCCCTATGAGCCTCAATTCCATCTTGTCAGCCCCGCCCCACCCACTGCACCCCAGATAATAAGAATAACAATAGCAGCTAACACATATCGTATCACAGGTGTCATAGTCCATGCTTTGTTCTAAAGCTCCTCACCCACTGGAACTCACTCATTGTCACTGCCGCTCTCTAAGGGAGTTATATTATTACTGTGGCATTCCTGCACTCCAGGTAAGAAAACAGGCTTAGGTCACAGCTGATAAGAGCCATGCCTTGAACTCAGGCCTTTTGGTTTCAAAGCCCATGGTTTTGGAGATGGCAGTCTCCGAGGTAGAGATGTCCCATCTACTCCCCACCTGGCCCCTGCTCTTGACCTCAGCCCTGCTGACACTCTGGGTTCCTCCATGCACCTGCTCCAGAGCAGCTTATGTGCTCAAGAGGCTACATGCACCACAAGACTACTTTTTTACTTTGTGTTGGTGTTGGCTTCCCCCCCGCCCCCAGACACTCTTTCCCCAGCGATAAATGGTTTCCTATTGTAGAAAGAGAAGACTTGGGCAGCAGACCTGGACTCGGTTTATCAGATGCTCTCTGTATTTTGCTTCTGAAGGGGAGGGACAGCCTGCAGCTTGCAGCTAAGAAGGGCAGGGTGTCCATCATCAGTGAAGGTGGGGCCCTCTAGCGGGGATTTCCTGGCCTTATTTGTTCTATAGCTGGCCCAAATGACCTGGGATGTGTAAGCTACACATTTTAGAGTTTACTCATCTGTAAAATGGGACTAAGTACAGGAGACATCTGAACTGAGAAGGCAATTGGGGAGGCGGAGGAATTGACACGTGCCAATCCTTAATAAGAGCTCAATGAAGTGGTCCTTTCCTATTGCCTTTTACTATTGCCTTTTACTGTCATCCTCTTCTGAGGGCAGAACCTAGGCCTCCCTGTTCAGGCTCAGGGCCAGGTCTTTTTGTAGCTAGAAGGGCTAGGGGGAAGGGTGGCCCTGGCCTTCAATCTCAGCACCCAGGAAGCAGGGGCAGGAGGATGGTGAATTCCATGCCAGCCTAGGCTACTTAGGTAGACCTTGTCTCAATAAAAGTAAAACACAAAAACAAGAAGCAGGGGGTGGAGAAGTTGGCTCAGTGGGTAAAGCCAGTTGCTATGCAAGTGTGAGGACCTGAGTTCGAATCCCTAGAACTCACATGAAGCTGGACACGGCAGGCTATATGTCTACTGTGTAGTCTAGTGTCCTTACTCCAAGATGGGAAATTGAGAGAGAATTCCCAGAAGCTTGCATGTAACCCTGTCTGAAGCAAGGTCAAGGGTGAGGGCCAATGTCTGAGCTTGTCTTCTGACCTCCACATGCAGGCTGTGGCACCCATGCACATATACACACATACGTATCACACACATGAATGCCCGCACGCACACACTCACTCACCCTATATAAACAATGACAGAAACAGGCAGGAGAATTAGAAAGTGGCAGGCAGAGTCAGGCCCCAGGGACGTTTGTCCTGGCCTCCTCCTCGTAAGAGCCAAACTGCCCCCCCATCCAGAAAACAATTTTTATCCATACAGAAGCCGCTCACAAAGCAGTTGCCTTTAGCCCAGGGTTGTGTCTGTAAGAACCCCATAGTTCAGAAGTACTCTTCCCAACTGAGGACAACTCCTTGTCTAGAATTCTTTGCAGATAGTTCTCCCTAGAGCAGGCTGGGGAATGTTGACTGAGACATAGGTTGGCTAGGGATGCAGAGCCATGGAAAGGACCCCCACAAACCTTGCAGAGATGAGAGGAGGTATGGGGGGGTTATTTGAGTCTAGAACAGGTTTCTGGGCAAGGAGGTGAGTTCCCTATCAACAGAGAAAATGAGTGCTTCACAGTCCAGTTGCCAGTTTCAGTCATACACAGGTGATAGTGTCTGTCTCCTGGTGGGAGGAGAGAGTAGGCATGGTGGGCTCTTGGGGTGGCAGGCATTGTTTAAGTAAAGGGTGGCTGTGGGATATCTGAGATCTCTTTCCATATGAGAGTCTGATTCAGTCTGATGTAATGCAGAGTATGGGTCTTAGATCAGGGGTTGGCACATTATTCTGGAAGAGTCCAGAGAATAAATAGCTTTTGGTTTGGGGGCTCTGAGTCTGTTGCCACCACTGAAGGTAGGTGCTGTGTTGTGAAAGCAGCCATCGGTGATATATAAGGGACGAGCGGTCTGTGTTCGGAGGAGACATTATTTACAAAACAAGTGGCAGATTCTATCCTTGGCTTTTGACTCCTGTATTAGAGCAATGCGAGCTAAGGGACCCCAAGAAACCCTTCCTGAGGAGGTGTTGGGTTAAGCAGCTAGCAGGGGTGAGAAGAGCACTTCTGAATGACCCCAAAGCTCCTAGTTGATGCCAATGTCATGCCAGATGGTGACCTTCCCTTTCTGAGTGGTTTCCTTCCCCTGGACCATGGTCCTGTAGTTTAAATCCTTTCTATCTCACTAAAAGTGTCAGCAAGGTGTGATTATTTTATTTATTTGGGGTGAGAATGGAATCCAGGAACTTGTGCATGTTAGGCATTTGTGCTCTACCTCTGAGCTGCATTCCCAGTTCCAAGCAGATATTTTTTAAAATTATAATTAATGGTGTATATATATAATATACAATATATTTTATATATATTATGTTGTATATTATATATAATATATAAATATATAGCTATTACATATATAATATATTATATATATTATGTATACATTAAAGAAAGGCTGGGACTGGAGAGTTGACACAGCAGTTAAGAGCACTTGTTCTTGCAGATGATCTGGGTTCAATTATCAGCAACCACATGGTAGCTCACAACCATTTGCAACTCCAGTCTTAGGGGATCTGATATCCTGCATTCTTTTGACCTTCGTGGACAACAAGGACACATGTTACATACATATATGTTAAGGAAAAATACGCATAGACATTCAAACAAACCAACAAACAAACAAAAACAGGATGGTAAAATGGTGCAGCCGATAAAGACACTTGCCAGTAAGTCTGATAATCCGAGTTCAATTCTGGGGACCATCATGATCAAAGGAGAGAACTGCCTGCTGAGGTGTCCTCTGAATGTGTGTATGTGCACACACACATATATGCAAGTAAACGCATAAACATACAAAGAAGTGAATGATGTGATAAAAGAAAATCAGTAAATGCCTCCTAAAGCAGGAAAGCAAAAACAGAAATGAAAAATTTCTAATGAGTGCTGGGCTTGCACAGCAGCAAAGGCCGAGAAGTCCTGTGATCTCCCTGCTGGTCATCCAAAGCACATGAAACATAGTGGTACAGTTTTTGTGTAAGCTCGGAGGCCTGAGCTCCAGGGGAGCTAGGGATGTCAGTCCCTATATCCCAAGGCTTACACTGGGACCATTCCAACCCTTTTGTTTTGTTCAGGCCTCAGCAGAAGGTCTGGTGCCTGACAACCTCAGGGACTGAATCTTGTCCACTCAGCCCCTGGGGTCAGAACTAAAGCCTCCTGGAAGCTCCTCAAAGGCCCACCCAGGGGGAACAGGTAGTCTCTTAGCCTGGTCACGCTTAGATGAGTGCTCTCCAGCTGTTCTCACGGGGCAAGTTCCTGGATGTCACAGGACTAGCATGACTGTCATTTCTGGTGAAGTAAGCAGGACAGCTCTTTCTTAGGACATCCTGTCTTGTTTGTCATGGTTGGGCTTCTTTTACTTAGAAGCGCTAAGCCATTTTGTGTTGTGTAGGCTCCAGAGACAGGGGGGCCTGGACTGGGGGACACTCCCTAGCTCCTGACTATAATTCTAGCTTCCTAATAACCCAGGGCCGACCATGTGTGGCCAGCTACACCTATGGAACAAGAGTGCAGTGGGAGCCTACTGCATCTTTCCTCTATCCTCTCTGCAGGAGAACTGTATCGTGTGTCCCTTAGAAGGCAGAGGTTCCCAGCCCAAGGAAGCATCGAGATCCATGAAGACGGCGAGGTGCGCTGGGTTTTGGAGGCATCCGGTCCATCTGTGGCCAGCATCCTAGGAAGAACGCTAGGAGGGTAGACATGCTGCCTAGCTTCCATCCTGTTCTTTGATGTGTGACCTTTGGGTAGCTTCCTGTTGTTCTCTGGGCTTCAGGCTCCCACAAGCACAGGAGGAGTCACTCTCAACTCATCTTTCTGTGCTGTCTGTTGAGGATCTGGTCCTCCTAGTAGCCTTCTGGATGTTCCAGAGCCCCACAGAGGTTGTGGAGTGTCAGCATTGTCCCTGTGTCTCTGTTCTTGTGCACCCTGGGCTCCTGCTGCCTGCCTGTCTCTATCCCTGCCATGTCCCTCTCAGGAAGGCTGCTCACAGCGCTCCTGCAAGACTCACGTCCTCCTGCTGGTGATGCATGGGGGCAACGTCCTGGACACCGGCTCTGGTGACCCTGCCTGCAAGGCCGCTGACATTCACACCTTCAGCTCTGTGCTGGAGAAGGTCACACGTGCCCACTTCCCTGCTGCCCTGGGACACATCCTCATCAAATTCGTCCCTTGTCCTGCCATCTGCTCAGAGGCTTTCTCTCTCGTCTCTAAGTGAGTCATTTTGGCTTGTTTGCACGGTCTGAGTTTGATGTGGGAGGTGTAAGTGGAGGGGATACTCCTGCCTTATTGGGGGGGGGGGGAAGAGGGGCACCTGCTGAGACCTGACTGGTGTCAAATCAGAATTGCCGAGAATATCTCTAGTAGGATATGGTCATTAAGAGTCCTCTGCCAGGGACCTAGGAGCACCAGGGTCCCTATGCTATCCCAGATCCACTTTCTGTACTTTAGCTAGAATGAAACATGAAACAGGCCTTGAGAGGTTTATCCATTCCTCCAGCTATCTGGAGAACAGAGCCAGGAGTCACACCAACCAGCCTCACTCCAGAGAACATCCCCATAGGGATAGGTACTCTAATGGAGGTAGCCTAAGGCACAGCTCAGTCAGTGAAGACTTCCCAGAGAAGTTGAACTGAATGTCATAGTGTGGCTCAGTGCGTGTCCTCTCCGGTCAGCCTGGACTTGATCCTGACTCTGTGACCACGGGGAATTGTGTCACCTCTTCATACCTCAAGTTCCCACTCTGTAAACTGGAGGTGGTAATGTTATTGGCTGACTTCTAGAGAGATAGGATGCTCGTGCTGGTGTGCAGGTGGGTCTAAGCCCATCAGAGCACGTGGGAAGTACCCATACAGGTCTGGGCTGTCACTGGATGTGGCACTGACCTGCTTCTAGGGCCAGCACTACACTCAGGCTCTGTTTCCTATTGGTGGAGAACGTCCTGTCTTAGCTCATAGCAGAGAGCCAACTGGTAGGAGCAGGGAGGGAAAGGGTGGTTTAATAGAGGAAGCACAGACTGAACTATAGGCACTGTCAAGTGTCTGACCTGCAACTGTCAGTGCATCCCTCCCACTGTGGCCGTTGGCACCAGTGAGGGACAGACTGGGAGACCAATGGCTCTGTGGGAACAGGATCAGATGGAAACATTCCACCCACCGCGCTAGGACCTGAGGGCTCCAGAGTTCCGGGTGCCACTGTTGAAGTAGCTGAAGATGGGTACCTGGAGCCAGTTGCACACCTGCTTTCTTTCCAGTTGTCTGCAAAGCAGGCTTTGTGCACCTGCAGGGCCCACGTGGCCTAGACACTGAGTAAATGATTTAGATTGAAGCAGGGAGGCCAGACTTTCCCATAGGTGGGGTGAAAGTGAGCTGTTGGGACCCCTTCCTCACCCTCCCCTCACCTGACCTCAGAAAGTCCCTCCTTCAGATCTCCTCTCCAGGCTTTCTTCCTTGGGGTATACTCAAGGTCTGAAGAGAAGGGGAGCCTATGTGTTTAGCTTCAGTCAGATAAGGTTCTGAGCCCAGGGGCTCCAGTGTAGGATGGACCCAAGAGCTCTGTCTTTCACTTCTAGTGGCTCAGGATCTAGCAGACCATTCCCCTACTGGCTCACTCTCTAAATGGTGCTCAGAGGCTGGTTTTCCTGGGTTCCCCGGATGCCCTCAGGTGGGTCTCCATCAGAGATAGAAGACAGGAAGCAAGTTAGGTCTGTGGCTTTCCAGCTTAGCCAATCTGGTGTGACCCATGTCTGTCAAAGGCAAGATGTGCAGACTCCCGTGGGACAGCGGAGTGGGTGGAGCCCTGGAATCTGCTTCTTAGACAAGGGCTTGCTGCTACTCTTCCGTGGTAGGAGTAAGGAGCAGCTGAGCTGGTGGCAAGGCTCTAGTCCCTCACGCTCACAGCAGTCCCAGAGTTAATCTTGCTGGTCCACAATCTATCTCAAGGCCCCTATCACTCACCCACCCGCAGGATAGCTGACCTCCAGTGCTGGGTCATCCCTATCTCCAGAAGGACGGATAGCCAGTCCATTTGAGGGACAGCAGGAGGGAGCTTACCTCTCTCCCAGGCTTCTTTAGCTAGGACGATTAATCACCCATAATCACTGTTGGGAGGGAGCTCCTTCTTGGCTAATTAAAATCTCTCCGGCTGCAATCGAGGCCTGTTTCCTCTAATTTGTGTTCTTTGGAGATAAGAAATGGTTGGTAGGGCCTGCCTTGCACACTGCTAGGACCCTGCCACCTGCTGAGTGGCTTTGGGGAGGCTGAGAAGGGAGCCCGAGTCCTGTCACCTGTCCTCGATTCTGTTGGTCCTTGGCCCAGTCTGCTCTGAGTGTGAGGTACTCTGGAGCTAGGCATGTGGGCTAAGGGCAGGCTGCTGGCCCAGGGTAGGAAGTTTTTCAGACTTTCAGAGTCCCTCTGTGTCTGTCCAGCCAGGCCCAACAAAGCATCAGGGTTGGGTGTGCGGGGGGAGGGGGGTGGGGGGGACGACGACAGAGGCAATCTGGGTAGGGATGGGAAGTTAGGTAGGTCTGAGATGCCCTGAGAGGGACAGACTTCCTAGATGGGGGATGGAGGGATGCAGTGTCCTCTGGGAGTGGAGTTTTGTAGGGGAGGGTCCCAGCCCTCTCTGAAAAACCGATGAAGCAGAGGTCCCCTGAACATAGACATAACATCATACATGCAGCGAGGTACCGCCTTTACAATGGAGCCATGTCCTATCTCTGTGATCAATGTGCCCTCACTGCTCCCTTCTCAGCCTCCCCGAAGCCTCTTCCTCCTGCAGAAAGTCTGCCATGATGCTGCTTGCCCACACTGTTCTGCATTAGCTGACTCTAACTTCTTTCAGAATTGAGGTGTTTTTAGGCTCCTGCCAGACAGCATGGCTGTACCACACCACAGGCTGGCATGGTTGGCTTACATGGAGTCAGTATAGCCTTGAGTCCTCATCCTTTCCCCCACTGCCCCACTATTTGTGATTTGCCTCATGGGACCTATCCCGGGTCTTTAAATTTTTCTGGAGCTTGGCATGGTGCAAAGAGCTCAAAGGCCCATGCCACCCATTTCTTGGTCCTGGCTAGGCTGACTTTGGGCCCTCTATCTGCAGCCTGAATCCCTATAGCCATGACGAGGGCTGCCTCAGCACCAGCCAGGACCACATTCCCCTGGCTGCCCTTCCTCTGCTGGCCATCTCCTCCCCACAGTACCAGGATGCTGTTGCCACTGTCATCAAGCGAGCCAACCACATCTATGGCGAGTTTCTCAAGTCCTCTGATGGGATTGGCTTCAGTGGGCAGGTAGGGCATTCTGCTTTCTCTCACTCTGTGCCAGCTCCTAGCTAAAAGTGGGGCTGGGGTCTGCTGCAAGGATCAAGGCAAGCTAGAATTGTAGTGTCTGAGATTGACGGAGGCTCTTGATGGGTGGGTGGTGGTCCCCATGTTACAGACAGAAAAACTGCCCTGATTTGGAGTCCATGCTAACCCTTAGCTATTCTGAGTCCTAAGCATGGGCTGATCATTGACCTCTGGCTGACCCCAAAGAAATCTTTTGTCAGGATAAGCCTACCCTCCATTTGGGCTCAAAGCAACACATTAGGACAGATTACTTATTCTGTCATGGGAACATGACCCTACTCTGACTCGACGTAGAGTGAGAGGGCTGTGGTAAGCAAGTCTCCAGCCCAGCTGTGCCTCTACAGGTGTGTCTCATCGGAGATTGTGTGGGCGGCCTCCTGGCTTTCGATGCCATCTGTTACAGTGCGGGGCCCTCAGGGGACAGCCCTGGCAGCAGCAGCCGGAAGGGGAGCATCAGCAGTACCCAGGTGTGGTCAGGCTGGGGGGTGGGAGAGGGGGTCCTGTGTGTGTCTCATAAGAACAGTGGAGCAGGCGGCTCCCCCAGGGCAGGTAGTGCTGGGGGTTCATGTTGGTATTATGGCATTTGTAGTGCAAAGGGTTATGGGAATATCAGGAGCATGTTAGCACAGACCAAGAAAAAGGCCCAGAGGATGCCTGCCAATGCTTGTCTCCCTAGATAACTGCCCAGTGTCCAGACTGGATTGTCCATCCCTGTGGCCATAAGAAATGCCTAAACCACCACCTACCATCATGAGCACATGTTTGGAAAAACAAGGGTTCTGTTATGCCAAGGGGAGGAGGCAGGCCCCCAGGACCTCCATGACAGATATACTTTCTGCTCAAGGACACCCCTGTGGTGGTGGAGGAGGATCTGGCCAGCAGTAAGCGTCTCAGCAAGAGCAACATCGATGTCTCCAGTGGAGTGGAGGATGAGGACCCAAAGAGGCCACTGCCTCGGAAGCAGAGTGACTCCTCCACGTATGACTGTGAGGCCATCACCCAGCACCATGCCTTCCTCTCAAGGTAACCCTTCCCCGGCTGCTACCTTCAGAGCATCACAGTATCCATGAGAGTAAGGACCTTGGCTCAGAGTCACCAGCAGGGCCTGTGGCCTGCCGGTCATCCTAGGCCCTTCCACAGCAGCTCATAGATAGCATGGGATTTCCGGAACCCAGGGCACTTGTCATGGACCCTGTATCCACACCAGGGAATTTTCTGTTTGCTTTTACTCTGTTCAAAAGGGATAGTCTGTTTCACCTCACTGGGCTTTTGGCTTCGTGTATGTGAAAGGATTGGGCTGCCGAGCCACTTCCTATACAGCCTGGAGAATCTAGTGTGTGCAGTCACAGTTAGGGGTGTTCTTGGTGGACTACCCCAGGGTTCATACTTACTGTTCCTCAGGAAAGGAGATGTCATGCCACTGGGTCCCGCAGACCTGGGGCCAGCATTCTGCTTTCCTGCCCTCACCTCAATGTCTTGGACGTGACAAACTCCATAAACTGTCCTTTCACTTTCTAGAAGAGATGGTTGATGAGCAGCTAAATGAACCATCTGCATATTGATCCGGGAGAGAAATGAGCACTGAACATGGACCCAAATTGGTGGCAGTGGGAGTGTCTTTTCCTCTTCATTTCTTCTCTTTCTGCCCCTCTCCACTTTCCCTTGCTTGCTTCCTAAGTGACAAGTATCATGGGGTCATCAGAACAGTGTTTTTTAAAAACATAATTTATGTATAGTTTTACTGAAAAACAAAGAACACAAAGCCTCTTACACTGTGACCTTTCCCCCATATAATTAAAACTATTTGGTAAATATTCTTAATGCAATATAAATTTGGGTGAATAACTACTTCCTTAATCCCACTTCCTGGATATTTTGGCATTTTCCAGTTCTTTGCTGTTATAAAAAGCACTACACGGGAGATATTTTTGAAAGTATTATTTTTAGTTTTACTTACGTATATGAGTGTCTGTATACGTATGTGCAAGAACCTGCTGAGGCCAGAAGAGAGCACTGGGTTCCCTGGCGCTGGAGTTACAGGTAGTTGTGAGCTCCCTGATGGAGGGTGCTGGGAACCAGTTGTCTGCAACGGTACAGCACTCTTGACCACTGAGCCGTCTCTCTAGCCCCTATGCTGGAGACCTTTGTGCATAAACATGAATGTGTCTGCTAGATGTACAGCAGTCTTGCCTTATCCATGGTTTTGTATATTGTGGTTCTACTTACTTGTGATCAACAATGATCTGAAAATATTAAATAGAAAATTCCAGAGTAAATCAGCTCTAAACTGTAAGTTGTATGCTCTACAGAGCAACATGATGAGATCTCATGCTGTCCTGATCTGGGCATGAATCACTTGTTCAGTGTGTCCACTCTGTTTATGGTACTTCCCTGTTAATCACTTGGTTGCCATCTCAGGTGTCAGATCCTCCGTCATGGTACGCAGTGCTTGTGGTCACGTGACCCTTGCTTTACTTTGCAATGGTCCCAAAGGGTAAGAGTGAATAATGATGCTGGTAATTTAGAGAGGACAAAGACAAGCTGTGGGGTGTCCTCCCTCAGAAAAAATGTGAAATTATAATCTTTTGCAAGAGGCATCTATATAACTTTTATTACAACATATTGTTATAATTGCTGTATTTTATTATTAATTGTTTTCTTAATGTGGCTAACATATAAATTAAACTCTATCCCAGGTACATTAACTATAGGAAAAACACCATATACAAAAGGGCACATTCACTGAGGTCTTGGGCTATGTCCCTGTGCATGAGTGGGGACCTCTATACTTCCTGCTGATGGATTCCTGGGGGCGGGAAAAGAGGCTGTAAGTTCTGCAGGGTTCAACCTTGAATGTTAAGGTTCCTCTATCAAGCCAGCCTCTGGAACAGCACCCACGTACAAAGGAAGGTTGTGAGGTAAAAGTCTTAACATTTCTGGTTCATTCTTGAAACAGCCTATAGGAAAGTCCAAATCTGAGAAGCGATCAGACATCTGTGACCTTCAGTAGCAAGCCCAACACAACTTTCCCCTCTGGTGTAGAACAGATGGCTGTTTCTCTGACAATTAAATAGTTGGCATGTGTTTAAGGGCCATGCTGTACATGAAATATCCGTAGTTAAGCTTCGTCATCACTGACTGAGAGAGCAGGAGGCAGTGCGTGAAGACTGGGTTCCCTGAGTGCACACTGGCTCACTCCTGAGGGTGGACCCTTTGCCTGTAGCATTTTAGCTGTTATTTTGAAAGGTTTTCTCCAACTTGAGTATTTTAGATGAATTTGCTTTCAGAAATTGTCTGATGCATCATGTAATTCTCCTGCCATGGTTTAACCCTATTCTGTTCCTGGCGCTTGCTGGAAGGCCAGGGAGGCAGTCTTGGCTTCTGTTTGCCTTCAGTGTCCAGTTCTATATCTGTGGATAAACATAGCCTAGACTCTTTGAGGGGACATTGGGCTCATGGGATGAGAATGTGGGATCCTGGTCTCAAGATCTGTCAAGGGGAGTGGGGAGCCCAGGCTGTTTGCACCTGTGTCTCTCTGTTGCCTGGAATACAAGTTATGGTAAAAATCCTGGTGCTCACAGCTCCACCAGCAGCAACCACCTGGCCCATGTGCTGGCCAGAATGAGCTCCTCCTGTAGAAAGTGCAGGGATTTTCAAACAGTGTGAGGGGCAGGCTTGCCTGTGCAGGATGCTCCGTTTCTCTCAGGTGCTTAGCCAGGTTTCATAAGAAATGTTGTAGCAGAAGATCCCAGTTACACAGATTGCTTAAGCAGGATCTGTGGCTGTCTGACATGGCAGAGTAAGTCCAGGCGGTGGATGCAGGTGGCCCACGAAGCCTTTCAGATTCGTCACCTGGCCCTGTGCAGAAAATGTTTGCTGAACTCTGTTCCAGCCAAATGTCAGCCGGACATTAGTGGCCAATGCTGGGGGTCGCCAGCCTGTGTGGATGGTGTCGAAAGTGGTCTCTGGTTCTGAGTCACATTCCGGTGGTAGAGGGTTGGGTATCTGAGGTTGGGCACCTCAGAATGCAGCTATGCTGCAGAGTGAACACTTCCACCATCCTGGCTCTCCTCTGATCTTCCATCCTTCTCCTCTGGCAGCATCCACTCCAGTGTGCTGAAAGATGAGGCTGAGGCTCCTGCAGCTGGCACAGCCCAGCTCTCTGGGGCCAGCCTGGGTAGATTTGACTTTGACGTGTCTGACTTCTTCCTCTTCGGCTCACCCTTGGGCCTGGTCCTGGCCATGCGGAGGACAGTGCTGCCTGGGATAGATGGTGGGTATGGGTAGGCCGATGGCTCAGGGGATCAAATTGGGGGAGCGCAAGGGTGGACAGAGTGATAGAGGCAAGGTAGATATAGAGAAATCATAGAAACTCGGGGAGAAGACGGGCAGTCTCCCAGCTTGGACAAAGGCAAGGCATCTTAGTAGATGTCACTGTCCATCCCACGTGCCCCTAGATTACTTGCCCCTCTGTCCTTTAGCCGTGCCCCATGAGAATGTGGTCCATAAACATTCACTTTATCATCACAAATCCTCCCTCCCTGTGCCCACCAGACTCCCTGCAGCCAGATGGGTCTCAGAACCTCTCTACCCAAACTAACACTGGGTACCTTTGCTATGTAGCACCAGAAACTTAATGCTCTTCCCAGCCTCTACAAAACAGACACATGATGCCATTTGGCCAGCATGTGCCTTATGGAGTCTGGGGCTAGGAGAGCAGACTGTCATTCATTGCTTTCTGCTGAGGCTCTGAAGTAAGGAGAGGCAGAACTCTTGGCCACTCAGTGTTGAAGAGGAGACCTAGGGCTCCCTGTGCTCCCTGCTTGTAGCAGACCCAAGCCCCTGACCCAGGACTGGTGGGAAGCAAGGACCTCCATGGCGACACCTTCTGGCCAATGTAGGGAGTGCTTTACCTGTTCTAACCTTGAGTGCTCTTGATCAAGGGGCCACTGGGCTGACTGAAAGAAAGAACCTGGATTGGCTTTGTAAATTGTGTAGTGACTGAGTAGTTAGAGGAACTTAAAGAAGTATCCCAGTGTGAATAGTGGAAGGAGGGCCTTGTATTCTGAACACAGAGGGAGGAAAGTGGCAGGCTTGCAGATGTTCTCCAGAGCCGCAGGGAAGGATAGCTGCAATGGTGCCCCTAGGTGGAGCAGACTGGCAAGGCATTCAGTGCCAAACTGGGCATTTTGTTTCTGGGCAGTGCGATGGCTAGTTTTATGTCAACCTGACATAAGTTAGATTCATCTGAGAGGAGGGAACAACAATTGAGAAAGTGCCTCCATAAGACTGGCCTGCAGGCAAGACTGTTGGGCATTTTAGTAACTGATGATTGACGTGGAAAGGTCCAACCCATCGTGGGTGGTCCTGTTCCTGGGTGGGTGGTCCTGGGGTATATAAGAAATCAAACTGAGTAAGCCAGTAAGCAGCACTCCTCCATGGCTTCTGCTTCAGTTCCTGCCTCTAGGTTCCTGTCTTGAGTTCCTGCCCTGACTCCTTTCAGTGATGGAGTGTGACCCAAGAGTTGTAAGATGAAATAAACCCTTTCCTCCCCTAGTTGCTTTTGGTCATGGTGCTTTAGCACAGAAATACAAACCCTAACTGAGATTGGTAGCAAGGACCCAGGGGAGGTTCTTGAGCAGGAGAGAAGGCTACTCAAGCTTCATTCCAGGGAGCCTTTTTGAGCCATTAGAAAAGGGCTTTGCATGTGTCTGAGCTGGAGAGAAGGCTACTCAAGGCTTCATTCCAGGGAGCTCTTTAGAGCCATTAGAAAGGGGCTTCTGCATGTGTCTTCTTCCCACTCACCCAGGTTGCCAGATGCGCCCTGCCTGTAGCCAGGTCTACAGCTTCTTCCACTGTGCAGATCCCTCTGCTTCACGGCTTGAGCCACTGCTGGAGCCCAAGTTCCACCTGGTGCCTCCTGTCAGTGTGCCTCGTTATCAGAGGTTTCCCCTGGGTGATGGACAATCTCTCCTGCTCGGTAGGTGCCGGGGCTGTGAGAGTGTGCTGAGTTGGAGGCTGGTGTAGGTTCTGGGGATATTCTTTCTGGTTCAGCTTCTCAAGCTGTCAGCTATGGAAGCAGGGCTGTGCTGATAGAGGAGTGGGCAGGAAGCCAGCTGGCTTCAATGCTCTAGAGTAGCTGCTTATGCCAAGAACCTTCTCAGTGCCAGGCATCTTGGTGCCAGGGCTTTGCCCACCCCACCCACTAGCAGGCTCCCCTTTGAGCTTCTCTGGCTAACGCTGGAATAACAGTGGGGTTGTTGACCTGAGGGCGGTGCTGTTTCCCAGACCCTGCAAAGACACAGCAGGAAGTGTGTCATCCTGGTGGGATTTGTAGAAGTGGTGGCCTTTGGACAGGGCCTGGAGGAGGGGTGTATTTTGATGTATGGAGAACCATTGGAGGGATAATAAAAGGATGACCAGTGGCTTCTGAGTTCAAAGGACTATGTATGTGACTGGGGATATAGCCAAAAGCAGGCCTGAAATGGACAGCCAGGCACTTGGCAATCACAGTCTTGGCGCCACAGCTCCATATCACCATTGAGGAACTCCAGCCTAATGGTTTTCAGAGATGAGGGGTGCTGTACCTGTGACTCATTTCAGGGTTAAACTTACCCCTCTTTGCTCCTCTCTCAAAGGGATATATTTGCCCAGGACTTCTATGAAGAAGCAAGGCTCTAAAGTTTGCTTCTGCTACTTTGATGTTCCCTCTAAAAAGGGGATCCCCCAACCTTAGAGGTCCCCACCTTGCAGGCTCCCCCCCCGCAGCTTGCAGGCTGACATCATTTCCATCTACTTTTACCTCAGCTATGTGCCTATGTGGGTCAGGGGAAGAATTTGATAAGAAAGGGCATGGTTAGGCATTGCAGCATGACTTCAGCTAGGCCTTAGGGACAACCTTCCAGGCTTCCCTGTAGCTTTTGAGAGAGAGTGATGTTGAGATCACCACTTATGTCTATATTACTCAAGTGTGTACTATGCTGGTGTGTGTATGGGTATGGGGTGTTGGTGGTCTGCTAAGCCTGGGCTGGTGTCTGTATTTCCAGTCTCTTGGCCAGCATGGGGCTGGCACTAAGTAAACCACTCTGTTGGAGACTCAATGCTTGCCTTGACCTTGCAATTCCCCCTCTAGCTGATGCCCTGCATACCCACAGCCCCCTATTCCTGGAGGGCAGCTCCCGCGGAAGCCCCCCGCTTCTGGATGCCCCTGCCTCACCCCCTCAGGCCCCAAGATTCCAGTGCCCAGGACGGAGGCTAAGTGAAGGCAGCTCCCATAGCGACAGTTCAGAGTCCTCGGACAGCCTGGCACCTATGGGCGCCTCCCGCAGTGAGTGAGGTCCTTTTGGGGCCGAGCCTGCATTTGAGGGACAGGGACCTTTTCTGGGGTTGGTGGGTCCACAGCAGGGCTATTGTGGGCAGGCTTTTGGGTTGGGAGAAATTGTGAAAGAAGCCATGTGACATTCCTGTCTTTGAGAAAAGGAGTAGGGGGTGGGGTATATGGTGAGGGCATGGGGGTGGGTGGAGGGCTGATCTGGTTTCCCTCTGAGTCCTCACTGATTTCCTAGGCTAAGCTCTGACCCAGGATAGAGCCCTGAATGTACCTTCTATGTTTCCCCCTATCCCCAAACTCAATGCTGGATATTAAACCCAAGGACCTCACACATGCTAGGCAAACACTACCAGTTCAGCCTTATTTCCAACTTTTGATTCTGAATTTTGATTTTAAATGGTGCTTTGACCTCTGACCATAGCCCATGATTGATTTTGACCTCATACATAGTCTTGACTTCTGACCCTATACAAGCCTCTGATCTCTGATCATGCACTATGCCCTGACCTTTGCAGGCACAGACTGATTCCTGATCTTGGAGAGAGCCCCTGGGAAATTACTGTGGAACTACATCCTGGGGTGCAACTATGACTGTCTCTATGGCCCTGGCCCTCCTTTTTTTGTGACTAGTTGGGAGCCCATGTCTTAGTGGAGGGTAATCAGAAGGGCTGGTGAAAGGGCAGGAATCCCCTCCCCATCCAGCTCATTCAGGGCATGAGTCTGTGCCTGCTGGTTTTTGGCCATTCTCACCTCCTTCTTGACCCGACAGTCACAGCCAAGTGGTGGGGAACCAAGAGGATTGACTACGCCCTGTACTGCCCCGATGTCCTCACGGCCTTCCCCACTGTGGCTCTGCCCCACCTCTTCCACGCTAGCTACTGGGAGTCTACTGATGTTGTCGCCTTCATCTTGAGACAGGTACTATGGCTCCATTATTGGGCCCAGGCTCTTGAACCCTTTGGGGAATCCCAGGCTTCTCCTTTGGCCATGTGGAGCAGTTAGATTCTATCTGACAACACTAGGAAAACATTGGGGCACTGATGCCAAGAGAAAGTAATAGGGCCAGAGAAGGGGTTCCTTTAAGAACACCAACTTTCTAGATAATTAAGTAGAACCTGCAGATATCTATGTGTCAACATGGAGGAGCTGGAGCAATGCATGCCTGGTCCCTCTGGGTCTCTATGTTTTTTCTTTAAAAAGAAATGATAGGAAGGCCAGAACCTAGAGGTAGGAGGGCAGGGAGTTGGGGGCAGTTCTGAAGGTCTGGTGTGGTTTAACCTGGGTGTGGCTGGGATGTGGACAAGGGAGAGTTATCAGCTGAATTGTGTTTGAGAAAGAGGCTTTGGGGCTGCCTTGGGGGTCCAGGAAAGGAGGCTTGGGGTTTCTTGGAAGCAGAGATAGTATAAGAGCCCCACAAGGACACGAAAGCTAGGAGGTGACACTAGGTGCCGGGGGTGATGACACATGGATTCTAGTGTTAGTACTTACTGAGGTCTGAGCTGAGGGAAGGAACCAGCCAAGTGGTCCTGTCTTCCCATGAGTAATCTAGGAAATAGGAGCAATCTCCTAGGACTTTGGCAGAGAAGGGCTGGGCTACAGGAGTCAAGGCTGTGCTTCTGCAGGGTGAGACACATGGTAGATGCTGGGGGCTGTGAGTCTGGAGGCTGGGGGAAGATATCAGACTGGAGATGAATGTGGTTGCCATCAGACCTTGGCTGTTCTTGAAAACCCATAAGGATAACCATGAGGTCACCACAGAAAGCAGTTCAGAGACAAGTCTGGAGCACCCCAGGGAGATGGGGTAGATCAATTTGGAGGGATGGTTGAGGTCATCCTCATAGGTGGGAGGAGAACCTGGAACAAGCAGACAGAAGGGATGGAAGTCCGAGGGACAGCAGAAATAGCCTCAATGGAATGCTGGGGACAGAAGCTGTTGGAGTAGACAGAGGAAAGAAAGAAGGTGAGGAAGTGGAGATGGAGTGCAGAAGTCTCATGGAGAACTTGGTGCCATGGGAACTAAGAAGCATGAGGGTCTCCAAGGAGAGGACATTTTTATATGCAATGAACAGTGATAGGCATTTTTGGATATTGAAGAGAATGACCCAGCAGAAAAGGTCTATACCGAAGAAGGGAGTGCTGCGGGGCACAGGGCTCAGTCAGGGCTCCAATTGCCCTAGGAGAGGTGACAAACTTACCTATGTCATCTGTAGTATATAGGAGGGAAGACAGAGAACAAACAAATGCTAATTAGGTTAGCTGCAGGATTGAGGCGTGAAGGCCAGAGGCTTCTCCCCCCCCCCCCCCCAGCAGAGCCACCAAGGGAACAGGTTCTCTGGAGCAGACAGGCAGGAAGGGAGACAGTTCCCAGGTCCTCAGCAATGTCCAGGCGATATCATAGGGAGGCCAGAAGCAGGGCCTGGCTGAGTACTGTTTGGGGAGGTGGAAGGACTTCATTTACATGAAATGTTGAGAATAGTTGAGTCTCCAGAGGCCAACTCACAAGAACATGCTACCAAAGCCTCTCCTCGTTTTCGGCCAGGTGATGCGTTATGAGAGTGCAAGTGTGAAGGAGAGCACTGGTCTGGACCCCACGGCTCTGAGCCCCACTAACCCCCGTGAGAAGTGGTTGCGCAAGCGGACCCAGGTCAAGCTGCGGGTAAGCTGGCTGCAGCTGTGTTTGTTGGGCAGGCGATCTTGGGAGTGTGGGCAGCCATGTGCCAGGTAAAAGCCTTGGTTTGCCTGGTAGAGCTTGTCTCCACTCCAGCTGGGCTGACTGCTTGAATGAGGGAGGGAACAGGTGTGAGCTCCAGGGTCTGGCCCCACCTGGAGGTCTGGGGCTCAGGGGATGGTTAGAGCACAGCAGTTGTGGAATGACTGACTGCTCCATGCCAGGCTTCTGAAGACATGGACTTGACATACATGATCTTGCCTGTACCCCAGGTCTCTCAGGGATTGAGTAGGGCTTGGGGTGATCCTTGCCACAACAGGAATGTACACACTAGGATGAAAATGTCTAAGATTGCCAGGGTAGGTCACACCAAGCTTCTCTAAAGATAGGGCTCCTCTGTAGGGTATTAGGGGATAAAGAGGTATTTGGGAAGCATACATCCTTTTATTCTCTCAGCAAAGTGTCATCTTTGCCTGTCCCTCTATTGGGATGATGTGCAGTCTGAGATTGTACTGACATAGCGCTGCTCCAGAGAGTAGCTCTAGTCTGGTGAGAAAGAACATCATGCATGGGTCCTAAAAACAGTCCTAAAAGGCAGAGTGACTAATCCTTCATGCATCACCTTTTTTTTTTGGCATGAACATACTTATTGAGATATAATTCTCCTATTGCACAATTCAGACATTTACAGGGTCAGATTCAATGGATTTTAGTATATTGACGGTTGTATGTGGTGTGGCTCCCCCAGTCAGTTTTAGAACATTTTTGACACCTCATAAAGGAAATCTCTTTCCCTGCAACTCTCTTCCCTTCCCCACTGCCCCTGGCTCCCCGAGTAACCAACCAGTCATCTAGTGTCTGCCTCTCGGCATTTCATGTAAATGAAGTCACATACGTGTTTGTGTCTGTCTTCTTTCACTTAGTGTGTTTCCAAGGTTCACCCAGTCATGTATAGGAACTTGTCTCCTCTTCCTGACTGGATACTATTCTACTGTATCGCTGTATTCTAGTCATATAGTTGTCAGTTGACGAGGATTTGGGTTGTATTTTGAATAATACTGCTTTGCATATTTGTCTCCACATTTTGCGTGGGCATATGTTTTCATTTTCCCTGGATGTAGATAGGGAGTGGTAACCCCACACTTAATCTCTTGAGGAACTACCCTACTGCCTTCCCCTTTTATTCCCACCAGCACTGTCTGAGGGCTCTGATTTCGGCAGAGATCCTCCTCACAGCATCCATTGTTGTCTTGTCTTTGACTCTGGATATCTTAGTATGTGACGAGCTCATTGCACATGCTTGTTTCCAGGCACCCATTCGTCCTCTGCAGAGCTCCCATCTTAAAGGAACCTTCAATCGCACACCAGGTCAGGGTTTCTCTCAAGGACTTGTGTCAAGGAGTTATTCAGAGATTGTTTGCCTGAATCACATGGCCTTACAAGCTGAGAGGAGGTGGAGATCACATCTTTGGGGAGCCAATAGGAGTAGGGGGATGGAACTGAGTCTGTTGCTAGGAGATGGGATGGAGTTTGGGAACAAGGGGATGTCAGAACAAGAGGGTGGAGGAAGGGCATCAGGAAAGCAGACAGAAGGCAGAGGCACTTCTGCAAGGCTCAGCTCAGCTCGGTGTGCCACACTCAGGGCTTGAACTTCAGTGGAAGGTGTGGGATGCTGGCTAGGTAGGATCAGATCTGTGCCTTGGAAAGACAGAGGGTCTGTCAGGAGGCAGCCCTGAAATATGGAGATCCATTAGGAAGCTTCTAGCAGAGTCCACATGAGACACTTGTGGGCATGGCACACACAGAGACTTAATCAGTATGAAGTAAAAAGGTCATCAGATGGAGGGATAGGGATCTCAAAGGCCAGCCTGGGAGTGGTGGGCAGTTTTGGGGCCAACACAGGACTTGGAGCTGCAGAATGGATGGTGCAGAGCTGAAAGACAAGGTCACTGAGATAGCAAGGGGGGAGGACTCACCATGCAGGACATCCTGAGTCTCCTGTGAGGGGCTAAGACTTCAGGGAAAGGAGACCTGGACTGCAGTCAGCTGATCAGTGCGATGCTCTCGTCAGGCTCACAGGCTTGTCTACACGATTCTTTCTATTTTTGTGTATTTGAAATTTTCCATTTAAAAAAGGACCTATGGTAAATGGCTGTTTATGTAGAAGGAAGAACCAACGGTGACTGGGTAGTTTCCATCCCAGGAATCTAAAAATGAATGTCAGGCTGTAGAGGCTAGTTGTCACTTTAGGAGGTGTGCAGAACTGAGAGCACGAGGAGCACCTCTGTGGGCAGCCTGAGAAGCAGTTTGCTAACTCACAGTCTGTTTCTGGAATTCAAGTGCAGGAAGCTCATGAGACAGCTAATTCAGTTGGACCACACCCTGGAAGCCAACCTTACAAAGATTTAATAACAAAGCAAGAGACAAAGCCTTGTCTGCAAAGGCTGAGCCAAGTTGTTTCTTTCTGTCCTTGCAGAATGTTACTGCAAACCACCGTGCCAATGATGTAATTGCTGCTGAAGATGGCCCCCAGGTCCTGGTGGGGCGCTTCATGTATGGCCCTCTTGACATGGTGGCTCTGACTGGCGAGAAGGTACCGAGGGTTGAGCATCTCCTCCTTGGTTCACCAGCCCCATGTGACTCACAGCACCACAGGGCAGAAAGGATGATGGAAGTGCCTCTGTGCTGGAGCACAGTACAGGGAGCACTTTCTCTGCTCAGCAAACCAACAAGGAATAAGGGGAGTTGGGAAGCCAGTGTGATTGCCACAAGGAGGGAGGGAGGGTGACAGGAAACTCTAAGATACAGTAGGCAGAGGAACCTGTGCCTGGGAATCTGTTGTCTTGGCTGCTAAGCATGTAGCCCCTCAGCCTTCAGCAGCTTCCTTGCTCCCTTCACTGGCTTCAGGTGGACATCCTGGTGATGACAGAGCCATCGTCAGGCCGCTGGGTCCACCTGGATACAGAGATCACCAACAACAGTGGCAGAATCATATACAATGTGCCCCGGCCCCGACGTCTGGGGGTTGGTGTCTACCCTGTAAAGATGGTGGTCAGGTAGGACCAGGATGTATGTGAGGACATCCTCATGGTGGACTTTCAGGGTGGCTCTCCAATCCATGCTTGGCTGAGAGACAGAGTTTATTTCTGTTTACATGGAGAGAGTAAAAGGGAGGAGGCCACCAGTCATGCTGTCAAGAGGCACCACCAAGACTCTGATCCCAGACTGATTTCAGCTGTAGACTGACCTCAGGCCAATACCTTTCAGGGGTGACCAGACCTGTGCGATGAGCTACCTCACAGTGCTGCCCCGAGGCATGGAGTGTGTTGTGTTCAGCATTGATGGGTCCTTTGCCGCCAGTGTGTCTATCATGGGAAGTGATCCCAAGGTCCGGCCAGGTGCAGTGGATGTTGTTCGGTGAGTGTTACCTCCCTAAGGAAGGTGTCTCCCCAGGGCAGGAGCCAGAGCTTTGGGAGAAATGTATTAATTCTCCCTCACTCCCCCTGCCACTGGGTCTCTGGCCCTAGGCAGTGCAAAGTTCTAGCTTTGCCTCCAATTCACTGGGGGTCTTTGTGGGGAGATCAATTCCTTTTGCAGACTTTAGCTCATTTGTTTGTTCCTCCTCCCTCTTCTCATCTCCTGGGCATCCCTTCTCCCTTCCCTGAGGTCAATTCTAGATCAGGCTCTGGTTTGAGTTCTTCTGTAAAGATTGCTGCTGGTAGGAGAATCAGAGACAAGTGGAGGAAAATAAGTCACAGGGATGAGAAATGGTCAATGGTGACAACAGAAACACAGACCCTAAGAATGGACAGGAATGAGAGTTTGTGGGAGCTGGGGTGGGGACTGCCCTCCCTTGCTTGGGGAGAGAAGCTGGGCTGACTTCTGGGCTCCTGAGAGACAGCTGCCTTTCAGCTGCTTTCTGGCTCATAGGAGAGAGGTCCTGGACAGCCTGCTGGGAGGGTTAGCTCATTTATCCTACAGTAGGGATGGGGGCTGTGCTCTCTCGCTCTGTGGCTCCTGCCTCCTTCATGCTGCTCTACTTTGCTGCTTTCCAGAAGCTGCTTCTTATGAGCCTAACACAGACCTGCCTGGGGGTCCCCCTGGGAACTCCTAGCATCCTTGTAACAGTTGGACTGTGTATCTTCACAGCTTCCCAGATGATCGGGTCACCGGCTGGCTTTAGAAAGCCCAGTCTAATGCAGCTGATTAGTGGCTAGTGCCACAATAAGTTCCTACCCAGTTCTGGGCTTATCTGTACTTTGGGGTCATCCGTGGAAAACAGAGTAAAGAACTGACTCTTCCTGGGAAGTGGGCAGAGTTTCCCGGAAGAGAGATGTTGAAGGGTGAAGATGTAGACATGTTGGCTGTCTAGAGGAGGGTCCTGAGCCAGGAGCCCAGGGCTATTACAAGAGTGGCAGAGCACCACTGTGTGGATAGAGGGATCTCACTCACCAGAGCAGAGTCCAGGAGGAGAGGGAAGCCTTGAAATACTACCTCAGCACCAGGGAGCCAGGCATGGTTTGAAGCAAAGGAGCAACAGGGTTGGGTTTGGGGTTTATAGAGATCTCTATGGAAACAGTCAAGGATGATAATGAAGCCTATTCTGCCAGGCAGATCATGCCAACCTGCTTTGGGATTAGTGCCTTTATCCTTGAGATAACCCCATGGGGGTGTTTGGATGGTTACCCCATCTTATTACAGATGGGGAAGCTGAACCTGTGTGTGTGTGTGTGTGTGTGTGTGTGTGTGTGTGTGTGTGTGTGTGCAGTTCAAGGTTCCACAAGGTCAGATCCAAGTGGGAGGACCAGAGGGAAAGTGGCCACCAAGGACTTTGTAGTGGTCCAGGGGAAAGATGGGGCCAGAACTAAGGATATTGAAGGCAGGTGCAAAGTCTCTGGCCAGGGAGTATTGGAAGCTTTCTTGTTAGTGGAGAAGATGGAAGCAAGAGAGGGAAGGAGAGGAATCAGGTAGGGCTAGTCTTCACAGGCCATCCAAATGTCCACCACTCACCAGGGGCAAGGACTTGAGAGCTCCCTTACCATTACTCTCTGGAGGTCAGCAGCAGTCAGGGCAGGCACTTGGGCAGCGGGCGGCCAGCGGGGGGCCGAGCTGGACCCAGCGATGCCATCTTGCCAGGCACTGGCAGGACCTGGGATACATGATCCTGTACATCACGGGGCGGCCGGACATGCAGAAGCAGCGGGTGGTGTCGTGGCTGTCCCAGCACAACTTCCCACAGGGCATGATCTTCTTCTCGGACGGACTGGTGCACGATCCACTGAGGCAGAAGGCCATCTTCCTTCGCAACCTCATGCAGGAGGTGAGTGTGGGATTCTGGCGGGACTGCGGCCACACCCACGCGGAGGCGGGGCCTCGGCTGCAGGCTTCATTAGCCAGCTGAGGGTTTAACTCGGGACCTTCTCCAGGCTCCTTCTCTCTCAACCCCATGTGACTGGTCATCAAGGCCCTCTGCTGGTGTAGGGGAGGGAAACCCATTTTGTTGGTAGAGTGCGTGGCTCTCCCTGGGACATCTTAACACACCGAGGAGCCAGGTGTCTTCACTGACAGATATTCATGCTTTATCGTTTCCTGACTCCAAGGTCTAAATTCTTGTCTCTACATCTGGTTATTCCTTCAGTAGAAATCTCAGTGCCTATTGAAACATTTCAGGTCTGGCTGTGTTCCTCGCTGCCTAGTGCTGATGCTGCTAGCCTGCTTTCTTGAATCTGTCACCCAGAGGTGTAATTCTCATAGCAATCATTAGAAAGGCAAATTCCTGAGCTCAGTCAGGCAGCAGAAACTCTGGGAGGAGGCTGGGACATCTTTGTGTAAAGCCCTCCAGGGGATTCTGATGCTTTGGGGATGGGTTTGTGGGTTGGGAGTTAGGAGAAGTAGGGAAGGGGAAGAGAAAGAGGAAGAGAGAGAAAGAGAGAAGGGAGAGGAAAAGAGAGAGAGGGGGGAGAGAGAGAGACTGATAAATGGAGAGCAGGAATAGACAAATGAAAACTACACAACTTCAAACTTTGGTGTCCATAAATAAAGTTTTACTGGCACACAGCCAAGCTCATCCCTGTGGCTGGCTTTGGGAAGCAGTGGAAGGGATGACACAGTCAAATGTCTATGTCAGAGCTCAAAGCCTAAAATATTTACTATTTGGCTTTTTCAAAGAAAAAGGCTGCCAATCCCCGATCTAGAGAAAGAAAGACATGTAAATTGACAATTACTGGTGTGTGGCAGAACAAAAAAGGCAATATTGGCAAAGAGAGGAAAAAGGACTTAGGTTCGCCTGGGAAAGCCCGAGTGGCTTCCAGTAGGTAATAACTTCTGGGCTTAGTCTTGACATATGAGTATGAGTTGTCAGGTAGACAATGAAGTGGCATGTGCTGGACCTGGGGAAATACAAAGAGGGTAAAGATCGAAGTAAAATCAAACTTTATTTGGGAATAGCTCTGTGGGAGGATACATGTGCCATAGTGGTTTACGGGACTATTCAAAGAGATTGAGGCAAGGGGAATTCTTAAAGGCATAATAGGAGGAGGGTGACAAAATATATCCTAAGACAATATTGTTTGGCCGCAACAAGTAATAACAATCTGACCTCAGTCTGGGGGTGAATGGACAGTTGCTGAGCAGATGTATTTGGAGAAGTACTTTTTGTGTAAGATTGCTCTCAACTTTTTAAATTTAAATTTTTATATTTTAGACCATGTCTCACTGTGTAACCCTGACTTGCCTAGGATTCCCAATGTAGACCAGGCAACTTTCGGACTCAAAGAGATCCATCTGCTTCTACCTTCCAAGTGGTGGGATTAAAGGCGTGTGCCACCAGGCCTGGGCAGTGTAGGCTTTTGTGTAAGGTTGTGGTCCTGGCAGATTGTGTGCATGTGTGCATGAGAGAGGGAGGGACACACACACACACACACACACACACACACACACACACACACACACAGAGAGAGAGAGAGAGAGAGAGAGAGAGAGAGAGAGGAGAGTTATCAGGCCGTGATGACTGAGACTGCTTCCTTCATAATCTCTTGGCTTTGTGTTTTTGATGGGGTTGATGACCCAAGTGATTCCATCTTGATTCTAACAACTTTCACCAGATGCAAAGGTGCAGGGCTGAGAAGTAGCCTGGGATGTTCTCAGGGCTTCAGGAATACAGAATAGGTGTATGTGCAGGCAGGGCTAGACCAAGGACAGGTGTGAGCTGAGGCCCTAGATATCATGAGAGATCCAAAGCTTGATAGGTTTTAGAAACCCTGGAAGCCAGATCAAGATCTTGGGCTCTCTGCTGAGGGCAGTGTGGAACAATGGGTGAGTCTGAAGTAGGGCAGTGACAGCATCTAATTTGGGTTGTAGAAAGATCCTTCTGGTGGCTCACTGGAGAACACACTGGCAAAAAGAAAGGAGGGAGGGGAGTTAGGAGGCTGTTAACTCCAGCAAGAGACAGAAGAATAGAGTTCAGATAGTAAGTATGAGATGGAGAAAAAGGTATTCACAGTCAGGAGAATCAGTTGGTGGCATCATCAGGACTTGGGAATGGTTGATTATGGGCAAGGAGCACTCGGATATCCCATTGCATGGCCAGGGTAAATCAAAGTGTCATTGAGCTTATTTGGGATGCTCAAGATGTGTCTTCAGGATCTGGGGTAATGATGACACACAACAGGTGCTCAGTAAGCGCTCGCAGAATAAATACAGAAATGAATAAATGGATGGAATGAGAAGGGATATAGGAGGAGGACCAGGCAGGAAGACGATGAGGTAAGACATGGACACAAGGAAGGAGATAGGGCCGTGGACCATGAGCCGTGTGAGTCCCAGCACATGGATCAGGGCAGTAGCCTGGGTTGCAGGCTGAGAATGGAGCTCTGGAGATAAGTCAGAGGAGCTGTGTGGGGACAGACATCCTCCAGGAATGGCTGGAGCCAGGTGAAACTGTGCTGGGCTTCTGAGAGGAGGGTGAAAAGCTGGCTGATAGCATGGAGGACAGTTGGAGAGTAAGAGGGCCAGGGCAGGGAGTGCTTCAAGCAGACTGACCCTTTCTTTTCAAATTGGGATAGTGACAGCTGTCCACTAGCTGAAGACTGGCTACTATATGACCTTGGTGAGGAAAAGACACCTCTAAAGGCCAAGGGGATAGAACAGTAGGGCACAGAATGAAGGTGGGTCTCATCGTGGAGCACATTGTAAGGGTGGGAGGCACTAGGCTCTACACGTGGATAGTGTGTTCATTACCTTTCTTTCTGTCCTTGTGACAGACACCTGAGAAATTAGCTTGAGGGAGGAAAGGCTTATTTGGCTCATGGTTTCAGAACTGTTAGTCTGTGGTCCGCTGTGGCCCACTGCAGTGGCCTACTGCTGTGGCCTGCAGTGGAAATAAAATATAGTTGTGGAAGTGGGTGGCAGAAGAAAGCTGCATGCCTGGTGGTGGCCAGGAAAACAGAGCAAGCCAGAGGAAAGCTTCCTCTAACTAGGCCTTACCTAAGTCCATTCAGCCATGTATTCATCAAAGGATCAACCCCATTGATGAAGCCAACTGGTTACCTCTCAATGGCACCACCAACTGGAGACCAGCTTACTGCACGTGTGCTTGTAGATAATTCATATTTGAACCATAACTGACAGTAAGTCATCCCAGGGATGACAGCATATTTAAAAGGAAGGAAACTGCAGCTCAGACTGAAGTTCCCTGTTTTAGTCAGGGTTACTATTGCTGCGATGAGATTCCATCGCCAAAAGCAAGTTAGGGGGAAAGGATTTATTTATCTTACACTTCCCACATTCTAGTTCATCATCAAAGGAAGTCAGGGCAGGAATTCAAATAGGGCAGGAACCTGGAGGCAGGAGCTGATGCAGAGGCCATGGAGGGTGCTGCAGCTTACTGGCTCGCTCCTCATGGCTTGCTCAGCCTGCTTTCTTATAGAAACCAGGACTACCAGCCTAGGGATGGCACCACCTACAATGGACTCCATCAATCAATTACTAATTGAGAAAATTCCTTACAGCCGGGTCTTATGGAGGCATTTTCTCAACTGAGGCTCCCTCTTTTTCAGATGACTCTAGTTTATGTGTCAAGTTCACATGAAACTAGCTAGCACATCCTCTGTGAACATGGTAGGACAAAGGGTGATTCTGATAGGAGGCACAGAGCTGGGTAGGTGGGAAGTTGAGGTGATGAGCTAAAAGAAAGCACCCCTAGAACAAGAAGGGCCCCTCCATAAATTGGGTCTGGACTTTTGGGAAGCTCATCAGACCAGCTCTCAGGAGGCACATGGTCAGCCTAGAGCTTGGCTCAGGGTTAGATACATAATGCATAGACCTGGAACCAGACAGACATTTGGCCGCACTGTGGGAGGGGAATGGATGTGTGTGGGGTGGGAGTAGGCATGGGCAGGGGTGTCAGCAAGAAATGTCGCTGTTCCCTGGCAGAGCCATAGAGCCCTGTCTCAGACCTAATGTGAGGAACTGGGGCGGGGGAAGGGGCGTGTGTAGAGAGGCAGTCATCTGAGGGCTGGCTCCTAGCAAAGGTGGAATGATGGCTTGGTGTTTGAGTGCCGATGAAGGGTTCCCCAGCAGGAATTCCCTAGGCCTTCCTCTTCTTCACCAGCTTCCTTTGTGTTTCAGTGCTTCATCAAAATCACTGCTGCCTATGGCTCCACGAAAGACATCTCTGTCTACAGTGTGCTGGGGCTCCCTGCCTCTCAGATCTTCATCGTGGGCCGGCCCACCAAGAAGTATCAAACCCAGTGCCAGGTGTGTGAGGGCCAGGGAAAGGGGTCTAAAGCAGCTTCTAATCGTTTGGTTACTTGCTTTTCCCTTCATTGGCTCATTCATTCATTCATCTCTATTGAGCAATGCCTTGGGCCAGGCGCCCTGCTGGACGCAGGGGGAAAATCCAAGTGGAGGCAGATGTAATGGCATCTAGGGGAAAGGAAAATAGCAATGACTTGTATAGCATAGCAATTCTGAGTGACAGAATGATGGGGCCCTGGAGATGAGCCGCAAACTTAGATCCCAGGGCAAAGCTGGCTTCCCTGGAGGAGAGTGGGGTGGAGACAAAGAACAGTCAGGTAGAGCCTGGGTTGTGGCAGAGTGTAAGGATACAAACAGAGGTGCTCAGTGGCCCACGGGAATCCTGGGACCACAATGAGCCTCCCTGCTACTGCTTTTGGGGTCCCGGAGAAGGAAAGTAGTGATGTCGGGGGAGATAGGGTCAGGTGCTAGCCTGACGCTTGTTTCCTTCACAGTTCCTGAGTGAAGGCTATGCCGCACACCTGGCGGCACTGGAGGCCAGCCACCGCTCTCGCCCCAAGAAGAACAACTCGCGCATGATCCTGCGCAAGGGCAGCTTCGGGCTGCACGCGCAGCCGGAGTTTCTGCGCAAGCGCAACCACCTGCGCAGGACCATGTCGGTGCAGCAGCCGGACCCACCGGCCACCAACCCCAAGCCCGAGCGGGCGCAGAGTCAGCCTGAGTCCGACAAGGACCACGAGCGGCCGCTGCCCGCGCTCAGCTGGGCGCGTGGGCCCCCCAAGTTCGAGTCGGTGCCCTGAGGGGTGGGCGGTGCTCAGAACAGTGGGCGCAACTAGGCAGCCTGCAGAGGCGGGAAGGGTTGCCTTCTCGACACAGGCATTTTCCTGCTTTCTCCCTCCCGTGTCTGTCCAGTAGTGTCCGACCAGAGCAGGGAGGGATCTGGCCCTGACATTGGGGAGCTTTCTGGGCTGCGATGGGGTGAAATCCGGGGTGTCTCAGTGAAGCCGCCGCCGCCTCCCCACGCCTGTGCCCGCAAGCTGGAGTCAGGGGTAATGTGCGTGTGTGTGCGCGCTCGTGTGACCCTAGGGCCAAGCCTGCCTGTGCCCAGTGTTTCGGTAAAGTCGACCCGCGTCCTGAGGTTTCTGTAGCCGCACTAGGCAGGCTCTAACAATAGAAGCTGGGCTGATCGTCAGGCAGGTGGTCGATTGCAGGTACAGCAACTTGACTGTTTGTAAAGGAGTTAGTGACATTTGTGCCTGCCCTCCTTGTGACATCGGGGCACCACTTTGAGGCTGTCTGTCTTATAACACAGAGGGATCACTTCACGGGAGAGGATATTTCCTAGGTCCAATCTATGTATGTGGAATCCATCCACAACCCTGGGGACGGGCCTGGTGCTGACTGTCTGTCTTGCAGCTGTCCTTTGTCCCGCTTCTTGTTTTCAGTACCCTTATTCTCCTGTGGCCCTTGAAGACAGTCCTCTTCCTTGAGTCTCGCCTTGAGCAGCCGCTGTTGGACGCAGGCCCCAGTTGCCCTCGAGTCTGCAGCATAACTACTCTTTGGGCCCTGCCCTTTTTCCGGTTCCTGGCTGAGATGGGTACTGGGTTTGACTCCTAGGCTGTCCAGCATTTCTGCTTTCTGGGGCTTTTCATAATGCCCTCTGGGCCTCCTCCTTATCCTATCTCTCCCTATCCTGGCAGAGGGGCTTTGGGGGTTGGGGCTGAAAGGGAGTCCAGCACCTCAGAAGAAGGAAGCCACTACTTCATGGGGAACAAGCTGGTTTGTGTTACACGGAGGGAAACAGAAACTGATTCCCTCCACCAACAGAAGAGGACAACACGGCTGTCCTTCCCATGGCTCTCTCTGCTCAGACCCACTTTTTCCCTTTAGGTTTCCTGAACGCACAGAGCTGAGACGTCAGGTTCTGGAGGTTCACCGAGTATTGGCTCAAACTGTTGTATTTTCTTCCTCTCCCTGGCCATTTGGTTTGGTTTGAGCCTAGAATCTCCTCTGGGTTAGGCAGACCCCTTAGGGTGGTGGCAGGGAGGTCTCCTTGCTGACAAGCCCCTGACCTTGTCATAGACCTCCCCTTGCTCCTTGGCCCAGGCTGATACTGGTTGCATGGCTGCCTGGGTGTCTTGGAACCCTCTGGGCTGCCTCTGAGGCCAGGGCCAAATATCTGTGTACACAGCAGGCACCTGCCAGCCTAGTGTGCTTCTGCTCAATGTCTACCTCTTGCAGCTCCCATACAGCCTGCGGTGGCTGCTGATGGGGTGACTGACACCATGTTGTGAGTTGCCCAGCAAACTGGGTGCCTCCCTGGGGGTAGAGGGGGGTGTGTGTGCTCCCACTACTCACCCTGCTCTTTCCACTCAAATGTCTTCTCCAGCCTGCCAGCTCCTATTCCCTCTGCCCATCCTGTCCCATCTGCCAGCTCTCCCACTGCACCTTCAGCATGGCATTTGGCAAACTAAAGCCAGCACTGCTGGGGTCTGCAGAGAGGGCAAGGTGTGGGACCAGCTTCAGGTTCCTCCTTCTATCTTGCCTCCTAGAAATCCACACCCGTCCCCACCCCCACCCCACCGTACCATTCCTCCTAGAAGCTCATACCTGCTTCCCCCATCATGCTTGCCTATCGTTTGGCACCAGCTCATATGGTATAGCCACCTTAATCTCACTCCTCCCCCCTAAATACTGTGATTTGAGTTTGGGTAGACCTGATTCTCTCACAGCCCTTCATCTCCTCTCAGCAGGAGCCATTGAGTCTGACTTTCAAATGATGAGTGTTTGGCCTCTTCCTTTTCCAAGAGCCCCGGGCTGAGTGTATGTGTGAGTGGGGAGCCCCAGGGAGACTGGAGCCGGTGACAAGACTCTGTGGGTCAGACAGAGCCCGCCAGAGGCCTCACCTTTCTTTTGCTAGAGCCCCACACTGGGGCTTGGATGACCCCTTTTGGGAGATGCTGCTGGTTTACAGGTGTTGTGAACACCACCCTAGGAACTATGGCTGGTGTGCGTGAAGTATATACTCTCTCTGTTCAGTGAACTTCTGGGTACTGCTTCCTGGCAACTACTTCGAGTGGGCTTTCTACTAGGGCTTTGTTCAGTTAAGTCAGAGACAAAAGGAAGTGATTCCTAGTGTTCTCCAGAGGGGAGTGCTGTTGCCTCCTCCAGTAGTTCTATGACCTCCTCCCCCTGTCCAGCTGTTTTCTAGTGACCTCTAGCTCCTGGTGTACCTGCTCTCCAGCTGCTGCAAACGTTCCTGCTTGACCAAAGTTCCTGTGTCTGAGTGGCATATTTGTCCTTCCCTTGTGGTGGCTGTCCCGACCTGGCTGAGGGATGCCTGGCACCTTCCTTTCTCTCTTGTCCTGTTGTGGGTTGCTGGAGTCTGCTCTTCCAGCCTCATACCCCTAACCCCAAAGACTGACCCCTCCCAGAATCACCACAAGATATTTTTAAAAAAGTAAATTAATTATTTTCACGCATTCAGACAAACAGCCTTCCTGCCTGGGTGCTGGGTTACAACAAATGCATCTAAACCCCAGTATTCCTGAGATTACTGAGGTGGTCCTCTGAAGGAGGGGAGGCTGTATCTAATGGTTTTTAAACTGTATTTTGGGCCCTTTGCAGCCCAGAGCTGTGCCCCGGAAGTGTCCTGCACACAAAACATGGCACCTGTCTTTAATGGAAGACTGGACCCTGCCAGACTGGTGCACTCGCCGAGGTCTGGAGGAGGTGCCACTTTTGCAGGCATATTCCCCATCCAGCTCAGGTGAAGCCCCACCCGGGAGGGGCACCCTGACTGTAGGAGCCTTGTAGTTGATCCCGCCTTAAACAACCAACTTTCCAGTGGAATCCCTGGGTTCCATTCCAAGTGCTTTGGAAAATTAAAAAAAAAAAATCCCCTTTTCTTTCTTTCCTTCTGGGCTTGGGAGGGATTTCTTATACACCCAAGTTAAATGCTCAGTACAAGTAGCAAGGCCTTGGTGAGTTCTGATCTTCCTGAGAAACTATCAGGGAGGTTGGGGAGAAAAATCAGAGTTTGACTCCACCCTCTGGGGGCAAGGAAGAGGTGGAGGACACCAAGAAGTAGCCACAAGACGGTGGCTAGCACGGGACATGCCCCCGCAGACCCAGACCCACTGTCCTTTTCTCTTTGTTTACTCAGTGGTGGCAGCCAGTCTGACCTTGTCTACGGTCTGCCTGTCCCTGTATGTGACTTCCAGTCCTCTCTGTAATGGGTGGTTCTGTGGTTTTACAAAAGGCTTAGTATAGTCCTCATGGCTGCCTTGTACAAAATCCGTTAGAAAAGAAAATGTAAAACATCCTATTTCTAACCAGACAAAACAGCATTATGGAGTTAAAAGATTTTTACAATCGGTCTTGATTTTGATGAGAGCTGTTTTTAACTCTGAAACGTCACTTCAATAAAAACCTTATTTGCCTTTAGGATGTGCTTTGTTTTGGGCTGAGTTGAAAAACCTTTCGTTTACTCTGGTTCCCTCTGAGAGAAGGACAGGAGCAGAGGGGGTGGGGGTACAAAGCCGAGCTCCAGACCTATGGCTGTGTCACTCAGTGTAGCGTCAGACTGTGTGTAGATTAAAAAAACAAATCAAACTACCAAACCAACCAAAGGGGGGGAAAACCAGGCAGTGAAAGCGAGTTTTTATTATGAAAAAGCAATGCAAGCTAAGAAATGACTAAATCTAAGAAATCTGACACAATGGTATTTCTTTTAAAAATAAAATGACATGGCAGATTTCTTAAATAATTTACAAAGGGCAGAAACTGCTCTCGAGCAGTGTTCCCCTCCCCATGGGCCTACAGTACCCCCACACCGAGCTTCTAAGTAGGCTCTATAAGCCATGGCTTGGATAGTCTACAAATATCTCTTCTCTTCCTGGTGGGGAGCAGGGTGAAAGTGGGCCCCCCGGAATCTCTGCACTGGGAATACAGGGGAAGGTTCACGGATGACTCCTGCAGGGCCTTGGTCCTAGTTACAAGGCTCAGAACTATCTAGCATCTTCTGGCACATTCCTAATATGGATGGGCAACCCTGAGGCTGGAGAGCAGGGAGAGTGTGTCTTAGTCCAGAGTCTCCTGGGGGATCATGGGAAGTTCCCATTGCCTCTTCAGGTCACTCTCAGGCTGTGGTGAGTGGTTACCAATGGGCCCAGATATGGCTGAAGCAGAAGGTTTCTGGACACTTGTTAGTCAAGTCCTTGTTAGCAGTGGCCTGGGGATGCTGATGAGCCCAATGCCACCTCCTGGAAGTTCATGGGGTGGGTAGCACGGACATCCTGATGGTTTGGTGGCTGGACAGGGCCTATTTCCTGTAAGACAAAGCTTCCCTTGTGCATCTTCCTATTCCCAAGGCAGGGGATGTGGGACAGGATAGCTCTCCTCTCCACACTGACAGGCTGGAAGGTGGCTTCCAGTCCTTTGAAATCACAGGGAGCTGATGTGATTAGCAAGAGTAGCGGCTTTGACTGAAGGAAGTGGAAGACTCAGACACACTTCCTTCTCTGCTGTGTACCCACCTACCCTGTGGTTTTCTCAGTCCATTAATTTCTTTAGAACTCCTACAAGTGTGCACATGTAGTTATATGTGTAGAGAAGGAGGAAGGGAAAGAGACTGAGAAAGAGGGAGGGGCATTACCTGTAGGATGCTTGCTGTCCTCATTCACGAATAAGGGAGACAGTCATGTCACCACTAGGGACAGAGAAAGGGAGGGGAAAACTGACGGCCCAGGATGCTTCATGTTCTGAAGGCATCCCAGCACAGACTAGACAAGACCAGAACCCAGAGGCATGGGCATGGGGGCCATATGGCCTAAGAACCCTTTGTGGCCAGTATACAAACAGGAAAACACTTTCCAAATTAGGGCAGATTCAGAGCCAAGGTTCTGCCCCAGATTGGAGTCCTGAGCAGGGACTCCATTGCAACTGTGTTAGTTTTGTCAAGTTCATTGGTTGACAGGGTATAGAAGAGCCATGAAAGATATTGGGGGAAGGGAAGGTCTCTCAGGAAGCTGGTACCCAGAAACATAAGAGGTTCAAGGTGATGGGTGAAGGGGGATATCCAAGGCCTGGAAGATTCATAGTATATCCTTCACCATCATCTCTGGGGGCTGACACACGGGGGGACAGGCACTGGTCTTGATCATGTGGCATGTTGGTGTTGGAACCAGCACTCTATCTAGAAATACAGTGTGCCTCAAGGGGCCCATGGTCATTTCACCCTGACCCCGGGATACAGCTCACCTTTCTTCAGCCTTGATGGCTTTGTCGAGCTTTTGTGACAACTTCTGGAGATGGTGGATTCCAGCTCCCACAGGCTCTAGGTCACTGTCAGACTCACTGAACAAAAGGGGATGTCACAGCAGGGAGTAGCAAGAGCCCTGAGCAGGGTCCAGTTTTCCCAGCCTGGGGAACTGGGAAACCTCACTAGATCCTTATTTCAGGGAGTGACGTGCAAGCCTGCGAGGCTGAGCCACGGGCAGCTATTTTGTAGTTAGGTGAGGGCTGCCATTGGCCTTGCACCTGTGCCCAGGTCTTCTAGATGTCTCCCACCTAGAGGAGAGTGTACTTATCTCCTATTCCTTTTATGGGTTGGGGTACTGAGGCCCAGAGAAAATTTTCTCAGGTCCTCACTAGCTTTAGGGCAGACCTGGGCCAGAACAAGGACATGACAGATCAGAGTGACCTGACCCCAGGTAGTACCGAGGAGACTTATGGGACAGGAAGGGAAATCATGCTGGGCTCAGAGACTACTTGCCTGGGAGAGCAGAGAGGTTCTGTGGAGGAACAGGGGCTCCGGAGGGCAGCTTCCCTCCTTAGCCGCTGACGTCGATGGGGATGTGGACCCAACTGGCCAGAGAAGCGAGAATGTCCCCCGACTCTGGCATCCCGGTTGGCCCTGCATAGCCGAGTGTTCTTCTGGCTCAGACTGGGTGGTGGGGACCCTCTGTCTTTCTGGGCTCCTCGTTTCCTCTTCACTTTCACCTGTGTTTCCATCAGCCATTTGGTGCCATTTTGGCAGGACTCCTGGATCCTCTGTGATGGGTGGATGTGAGAAGGTTTATATAGATAGGGCCAAGGTTGACCAGCAGCCTCCAGCCATCCCTCCAGCCCAGGGCCTGTCCCACAAACACAGCCTGATGTTAGTTTTAAGAGTAACAGTATATTGCCGGGCAGTGAGTGGTGGCGCACGCCTTTAATCCCAGCACTTGGGAGGCAGAGGCAGGCGGATCTTTGCGAGTTCGAGGCCAGCCTGGTCTACAAATTGAGTCCAGGACAGCCAGGGCTACACAGAGAAACCCTGTCTCGAAAAACCAAAAAAAAAAAAAGAGTAACAGTATAACTCCCTGTGAGATTGTACTTTCCTGCAAGACCTTCCCAGAGACCCGGTGTAGGGACACAGCAGGCAGCAGCAAGATCACTCCACATATAAGTGGAAACTAACCCAGAGTGAGGGAGGCTCAGTTAATCTCAGTTTCCTGGATATTGGCTTATTTGCCATTCCACTCTGGTCTCATTCCTTCTCTTCCCTCCTCCATCTTAGTCTACACAGATCCTTCAATGACAGTTCTGATCATTAATTGCTCTAACCCCTTCTATGGCTCCCTATAATATAAGGACTGAGTCCCAACCCTTGGATCTTCTACATGTGGGTGAATAAAACAGTTCTGCTAGGCTGTCTTTGTCTTGGCAAACAAGAGCCCAGAAGTTGGAGCAAGGCCCAAGGTAAGTTTGATGAGTTGGGTGACCTTAGACAAGATGTCGCATTTCATTGCTCTGAGTCATAGATGTTGAAAGCAATCTTAGGGCTCTTCCAAGTCAGAGCTAGGCTTTGGCTAGGAGACCTCTCTGTGGAGTTCCCAGAAGCCACTGCTTCCTCCCCAACCATCAGAATGCCCAGCAAGATGCCAAGGAGGCCCATTCCCTCTTCTCTCCTTGGAGGTCTGTTCATTCTCATAACTTCTGTCCTTTCCAGGGGACACCTGCCCACACCTCCAGCTCCAGGTTTAAAGACCTATATGGGGTCAACGAGATAGCTTAGCAGGTAAAGTTTCTTGCCACCAAACCTGACAACTCATTTGAACTCCAGAATCCACATGGTGGAAGGAGTGAACCTACCATGTCCTCTGACCTCCAGATGAGTACCACCACACAAGGGCTCCTCCCATAAATAAATATAAACATTTAAATAAATATTAAAAAAGATATCTGCCTGGAAGGCTCCTGGACACACTGCATCCAAACACCACCCCTCAAATCTGCCTTCTGAACTACTCAGGAAGTTGCGCCCTTCTGCAAGCCCAGCTCCTCTGCCTTTTCCTGCCAAAGAGCTGACAGCCAAGGTGTATAGTCTGACAGAGAGAATTTAAATGGGGGCCAGCACATGGGATCTCCTCCCCCACTGCTGACTGCTTAACCCTCAGACTATGGCCTCTTCTCTTCAACATCTGAGCTGGACTCACACTACCCAACTGGCCCCCTGCCTCCATATACTCCCCCCACCTCCTTCCTGAGTGATCTTGTAAGAGTCACTGATTCTAGAAAGTCTTTATCCACTAAGATTGAGACTGTCTCCCTTTACAGATAGTCATTTCTTTCAGTTTCCTGTCATAGGACATAGCAGGCCACCTTGCATGGAGGGCTTCAATTTCTTCCATGATGTTTCTCACTCACTCACTGATTTGCTGGGAAACTATTATGTGCCAGCACAACTGAGGTGCTGGGGAAATAGCAAGGACCTAGTCAAACTCCAAGATCCCATGGAATCTATATTCCTGGAGCCTCCCTGGGGTTAAGAACTGTCAACACCGGGCTGGAGAGGTGGCTCAGAGGTTAAGAGCACTGGCTGTTCTTCCAAAGGTCCTGAGTTCAATTCCCAGCAACCACATGGTGGCTCACAGCCATCTACATTAAGATCTGCCCGGGCATATATGTAGAGCAAATACTGTATACATAATAAATAAATAAAAAAAATGTTAAAAAAAAAGAACTGTCAACACCAAGGGCATTTCTCTAAACAGACTGCTAGTGGTGTTTGTTACCTGAGACATGGCACCCAAGACGCTTTTGGTCGATCGAGCTGCAGCCTTCAGACCCTGCTGCTCTGGCTCCAGGTGTTTCCAGGAGGGGCCATTCCCGAGGTTGAGGCTGACTGCTCTCAGTGGCAGCCTCCTTTGGAACTGTCTGCACAGGGAGCCCAGGGGACCTGTCTCCAGATGGCCCGCAGCAGACCGGGTCACCTCCTTCTCTAGCTGTTCCTCCTTTAGGAGGGATCGTCTGCGCACGGAAGCCGGCATGCCCTGCCACTGAGACGCCATGTCCAGTCTCTTCTCCCTGCTAGATCCTGGGGAGGTCAAAAGGTCACCAAAGTATTCCATGGCCCTATTCCCAGGCGACAGAGACCCTGGGAACTGGGGAAGAGATGATGTAGAACCTCTCAGGGTAGGCTGGGCAATTATGGATGTCAGAAAGAAGATCAGGGCGTCATGGTCAGCATCTGCTTCGGTTGCAAGGCAGCAAATTGTCCTTCCATCCCAACCTCCTTCCCGGAGGCTCAGTGGAGAGGCACAGAGCTCATCGAGCCTAGGCGCTTATACAGTGCACCATCAGCAAGAGGCTCTTTCACAAATTCGCGCTCCTCTCAGGAGCAGACCCTGGCCGCCCAGCCAAGGACTCGGATCCGATGGGGCGCTTGCGATCCCCAGATACCCACTTTGCATTGTGGGTCCTATCTAGAGCTCCTGGCCGCTTACCGCTCGGAGATGCCCGTGAGACCCCCTCCCCAAGCCCCTCCGTGTCCCCCTACCCCCGCTGGCTCACCTGCTTGCTCGATACCCGGGGCTCGAAGATAGCCACCCACTCCTCGCCCACCGCAGCCAATTTGAAACTCCGCGCGGCCCCGCCCCAGCCTTGTGCTCTCAGCTCATTGGCCCTATCAGCTATCCGCCGCTACCGCCCCTGGATTCTGATTGGTCTCTTTCTCTCGCGACCGCAAATCTTGCTTTGGGATTGGCCAGACTCACGCCCATACATCGCTCGGGACCCCCGCTTGGCTCCAGGCACAGGGTCTGGCCAGCTCCGCGATCGCCGTCCGGCTGTCACCGCCCAGCGCCCCTCCCCACACCCCGAATGCTCGGTTCCCGGCGGCGGCACTTCTTCGATCACACACCCAGGCTCTCCCTGGAGCCTGCCAGTCAGGGTGTTCTGTGGGATGCTGCGGGGGCGCATCCAGGGCCCCGCCTTACTTCTCTCTCGCGTCCAGTAGTTTTGTCAGAGCTATAGACTGGGACTGCCCAGCTCTGCGTTCTCTGGGAAGTTTTGTTTCAAATTACCCCGTCTGATCTCTTCCTTTCTGAGAGATGGCTCTTCCCCTGCCTGTGCCTCAAATTCACCACTCGGCTGGCGCCCAAGAAAGCACATTTCAGAGGAGGAGACAGACTGTAGAACACCCTCTCCACCCGTTAGAGCAGTTCCTCTGCCGGGTCTTGCCCCAGCCATCTTTCCATCTTTCCCCTAGTCTCCCAGCAAGCTAACAAAAGAAAATAACAAACCCAAGACAACGACGACGACAACAACAGACTGGATGACTTTCTTCCATGTTCCTGGCTTTATTTTTGTCGTTTTGACTAAAAAAAAAAAAAAAAAAAAAAAACAAAAAAAACAATTGTTTTTAAAAATTATGTGTCTCTGTGTGGATTTGTGCATGTGGGTGCCTGCGGAGTGGGAGCAGGGGTGGGGGTGGGGACACAGAAGAGAAAGTCAGATCCTCTGGAGCTGGAGTTAGAGGTGGCTGTGAGGCACCCCATGTGGGTACATAAACCTAAACCTACTCTGCAAGAGTAGTAGCACTTTTAAGGGCTGAGCTATCTCTCCTTCTCCTGTTTTTTTAAACAGGGCCTCTATGTAGCTCAGGATGGGCTCTAAGTGGCCACACTCCTGGCTCAGCTTCCCCCACATTGAAATCAATGGACTGGGGTGTGCCACCACAATGGGGTCCTCTTACTTGGTTCTCAAAGAAGCACAGGATTGTCTGACTCTCTCCTTAAGCCTCTGTGGTCACCTCCCAAATCCCCTTTGATAATGATTAATTTGTCTGTAGCACTTTTAAGCACCCCCCTGTGTATCTGTGAACCCATTTTACCCCCAATGCCATACAACTCAATGAGGTAGCTGAGGTGTAGAGAGATTAGGCTGGTTGCATATTTCACTCAGTATGAATGTGCAGCAGGTTGAAGGATTCAAATGCCATCTATGCAGGAGCAGGGTCTATGAGACCAGTGTTGATCCCTCACTGCTGCTCCTCAGCCCTCACACCACCTTTCCTAGTCTGGATCTCTCCCTTGACTCCTGACTCCTGAAACCAGCACTCTCTTGGGTCCTGTCACCCCCCACTGGCCACTTAAAGCTAACAAACTCAAGGTGAGGACACTGATTCCCCTACCTCCAAGGTCTCCCTAATCTTACCAGTGGGAACTTGTGATTTATTAAACTCTGTGCTAAAAATAGGCTGCAAGGTCCTTTTCTTTCTTATTTTCATGAGTCTCAGGTTCAGCGTGTGTAAGAGATGAGTATTTCCAGATGAAATCTTCAATAATCAGTCAGGAAACTGCATGTTACCTAAACCTGAGACCCAGGGAGTGAGCTGGACAGGCAGAGAATATTTTTGTGTTTATGTGTTTATAGGCATTTGTCTTTGTGTCTCTCTCTCGTTCTCTCTCTCTCTCTCTCTCTCTCTCTCTCTCTCTGTGTGTGCACGCACGTGCGCGTGCATGTGTGTGTGTGTGTTTTGCACAGGGCACATCATGTTCAAGACTACTCTCTGAAAGAAACCTGACACATACACACATACATACAACCCTAAATAAATCCTCACAGGATGACTTTGTGACTGTGGTGTGCTCTGAGAGGTTTCATTGCACCCCAGTGACAATGGTATAGGCTGAGGATTGTAAGGCACTGTTCTCGTTTGCTTGTTGACTTTGTCCCCCAGGCTCTCCTCCGTGGGACTGTTCACCAGGAATCACAAATGCTTGTTTCTCTACTTGCTTAGGCCACTTGTGTTTGTGATCAAAATCAGGAAATACGTGGAATGAATAGACAAAGGAAGAGAGAGTGGTTTCTGTGAAGACAGAATTCAAAGTGTGGATATGACTCAACGAAGACGAAACACCGGGAAATGAATCTCTCAAGTAATGTTTTGCCACAATCATCTCCTCAGCACCTGACACAGTGCCTGGCCGGTCAAGGCATCCATAATAATAGCTTATATTTTCAGAGCCCTCATGGCGTGTCAGACACTCAGTTAAGCGCATCGACATCCTCCTCAGTTCTCGCTGCAGCTCTAGGAAGTCGGATCTATTTTTATTCTCATGACTGGTGACGAAACTGGAGACTCAGGCAGGCGAGGTCCTGGGTCTCTGACTCTGAGCCCCGTGTTCCTCTCTTTGGGTCACACATCCTTGCTAAACATCTGGAGTGTGTTCAGTGCACACATGTGTGCAGAGAGCGTTCTCAATGCTTGCTGCTCTCTACCCTTTTACCACTTGGAGACGTAACTAGCAGACCAGGTTAATGAAGACTAGAAGTCTCCATGGCAACGCAAGAAGGCAGAAGTATTTTCTTCTGAATGGGAAGCTGCTCCCTTCAGCCTTGCATAGAGAGTGGCTGGCGGGGGCGGGGTGGCTCCACACAGGGCTAGCTCTTTGATGAGGGGCAGGTGCAGGGTCTCCTGCTCAGCTGGAAGAGGATAATAAAGCAAGTAGGACAAGTGAGGCTCAGCTCTACCTTTTCCTCTTCAGAGGAGGAGGGAGTTGGAGGAGGGAGTAGCCTCCCCCAGCTTCCTCTTCAGTCACAAACCTTTCCGAGTTCTCCTCACTCCCAGAATTATCACATCTCATAGAAAAAACCAGACATCCAACAGTTACTATGTGCAGAATGCTATGGGCATGAAGAACCAGGGACCATGGGAAGTGAGAGGGGCACCAGGACCTTACCTGGGTTGGAGATTGGGTTCCCCAAATATGTGGCACTCTAGATGAGGCCCTGTGTAGAGAGGGGGTGATGTTAGGAACATTGCCACATTCCAGGACTGACTGGAGTCAGACTGAGAGAGGCAGAGGGTGTGCCTAGGGTGGGGGCCAGTAGTAGAGACTCTCAAGGTTAGGGCAGGAGCTTAGAATGGATTTGAAGAGAGTGGGAAATCAGCTGGATTTGAAGAGAGAAGCAGGTGACTGGAATTGCATTCCAATAAGGCTTTGAAAAGACTGGAGGCAGTTGCCTAAACAGGCAATGGACTACCTTCTCCCTAGCAGTGAAGCCTGGCCCCTGGAATCCCTTTACTCCTTCTCCTTGCTGTTTTTTTTTTTTTTAACTCTCTGCAAAGTAGCATATGGAAACAGTAGCAAAGTGTGAAGCACTGTGGGATCGGATATGAAGATTCTTTTCTCCCATTGTGCATCTGATCAGTATAGAGAAATGTCCCAAAGAGAAATTGTATTATTACAAGTCATTACAAAGCAACTCACAAGAGAACCTGGTAGGTCAGGGGAGAATACTGCAGGGAGCTCAGAGTCAGTGCTGGTGTGTGTTCTTCCTCCCCCACTGTGTGGTCATGGCAGACACTTTGATTTACCTGACTGTCCATTCTGCCTCCTCAGCAACGGGCCCCTTTAGGTTGCTGTGAGGTTGGAGAAAGATGGAGGAGGAAAAGGTCTCTACACCTCTCCAAGACTGGGATGGAAACAAGTCCCAAGCAAGGGAACTGGCAATCAGAGAGGGCTTTCTAGGATCCTAGGTTGTATCCTCTGTTACTGACCAGTTGGGCTAGGTTTGTGGTCCTTTAAGGCAATGACTCCTCATGGAAATCAGGACTTTTGAGGGTGCTGGATATCCCCAGGATCCTTGTCCTGAAGAAGGGAATTGAGAAAGGGTGGATTGGAGACACCTAAGGCCATGAGGCCATTAACGCTGATGTAGGAAGTTCTGGTTGCCTCCTAGCCAGTTATAATGTCTTCCTATGGCAAAGTCAATGTTTTCTCTCTTGGTCACAAGTCAGTGTCCAGAAGGGACTTGTTTTTGCTCAGAAACCTTCATCTGCCTTAAGCCTCTGGGAGAGAAGCATGAGAATTCAGCTGGCCACAAGGGGGCGCCAAACACCAAGCAGACAGACACATTACATTTTCTCTTCTAGTCCCCAAAGGAGGTTCCTGGGGCTCCACATAAACTCTACCTGGCTTTCAGGACCTAGGACTGAGGCCCTCCAAATGACTGAGGAGAGTCGCATCCCCTAGCCAGACCTTAGAGTGGAGGCAGAAACTCAATGCTAGGAACTCCTCAGTTTGCCCCAGAACTGTCCCAACCTCTCTTAGTTACCCCAAAGCCAGAAAACCATTGCTGCTCTCTGGTCACTTCTTCCAGACACCAGGAGGAGAGGAGCAGGGGAAAATGGAGGTGCTAGGAGGCAGAGACTAGGACAAGGTCACCACCTCAGGAAAAGAAGTGGCTTTTCCCCTTGGATGGTCCCAGGCCTCTCTTGCTTGTCTGCTTTCTCCCCTTCCTCCTCACAGAAACATCAGTAGACCTCTTTTGTTGAGATGGCACAAAAACAAAGCCTGTAGTAGTTGCTGTGGGTGTCAGGCAGGAACTTTGTGTCAGCTGAGGGATCCTGAGTAAGGTGGAGGTTGAAGTCTGCAGAGGTGTCTTCCCTCCCTGCTGGGAAATCCTCTGAGTCTTAGCTGCTGTTCTCCCCTCAGGCAGGATTATCTAGGCTCTCTAGGCCTCTGCTGGGTGTCAGTCACTATACTGTTCCCTGCTTTGGTAGGATTATCTAGGTTTGCACAAACATCTCCCCTACCTGCAGCATGGATGTCTCTCTCCTCCTCAATGTGGAGGGTGTTAAGAAGACCATTCTGCATGGGGGGAAGGGAGAGCTCCCCAACTTCATCACTGGCTCCCGAGTGAGTATCTAACCCCAGACAGGACCCCTATGGTCCCCTACTGTGTTTCAGCTCTTCCCCGGGGCATTGCAAATAGCTTTTGGCTTTGCCATAACTCAGCCTGGCAGACTTTTGCTGGACTTCACCATCCTGGGCACCCAGGCTGCCTGGCTTTGGAGTTTATAAACAGGCCCTTTCCGTGGTTTTCAGGGTAACTTTAGTGTGGACTAAGAGGAAAGGTTTGGGAGACTTTTCCAGAGATACAAATGTCAAGTAAGTAGGGCAGAACTTCAGGAGTTGTGGTGTTTGTCCCCTTGTGTTTGATGGGTCTCCCAGGGTGGATGAACATATCCCTGGACATTTGAGCTTATTGGGGGAGGAATTTCTGACACTTGACTGTGAGAAATGGGTATGGAGGTCCACTGGAGAGGATTGTACTGGGGGTGGTCTGAGTCACCTTCTCTTTCCAGCTGTGGGTGAGCTGACACTGAGGACAACCCTGGGAGCCTGTGGTGGTTGGGTGGGGGCTCTGGAACCTGGGAGGTATGTCCACACCAGGGTCATCTGTTCTGGGAACTAGGTGACCTTTCATTTCCGAACCATGAAATGCGATGAGGAACACACAGTGATTGATGACAGCAGGCAGGTGGGCCAGCCCATGAGCATCATCATCGGCAACATGTTCAAGCTGGAGGTATGGGAAACACTGCTGACGTCCATGCGGCTCGGTGAGGTGGCTGAGTTCTGGTGTGACACCATCGTAAGTATGCTGCGTGCTTTTTTTTCCCCATTTGGTTCCTTCAGACTCTTCCCAGGCCTGTCAAAGTTCAGGAAATTTAGGGTAAAGCAAGTCTCTGAAGGTGAAGCCTCAACCCTCATCCTGCCATCACAAACATGTCACCCAGCCCTTCAGACAAAGCAGGCCTTAAAGTGACATGGAGGTTGTGGTTGGCCCGGGGGCTATGGGAGCATGTGGCCTTGCATGGCGGGAGAGGGCCCTTTTTGCTCAACATTGTAGATCCTGGAGACTTGTGCCACTGGACACTTTTTTGGCCTCCCTCTACTCCTACCAACTCTATGACTCAATTTTGACTTGCATCAATCATAAACCATCTTTACAACTTCTTGCTTTGTGGTTTGGAGAGACAGATGTTTCCTAGAGAAACTTTCAAACATACAAAAGTCAAGAAAAAAGTTGTCGAGTTCCTGTCACCTAGGCCTGCCACTGTCAGTCCATGACATTATCTTGTACCCTCTTCCCTCCTGGGCACTTCTCTTCTTTGTCCCACATAGTGTGGACAAATTCCAGACATCGTGCCAACTCATATAATAACACTAGAATTTGTGACTCTAAAACTGCAGAGCATTTAAAAAACAAAACCACAGCATCATCACTAAATCCCCAGAAAACCCAAACAATCCCTTCCTGCTCTTTATAGATGAGTGGAATTGTGTTTACGCAGGATCCAAACAAAGTCAATGTGTTAGGCTTTGGCAGTGTGGCTCTGTGTCTCCTTTCTCCCTGGGGTCTCCTGCCTCTTCTGGGTCATGGAGGGAACTGAGTTAGCCATCCTGGAGAGATGCACATTTGGATTCTGCTGCTTGCTTCTGAAGGGAATTGTCTGACATGATTCTTTAAGTCCTGTATTTTTGAAAAAATGGGCTTTTAGCCTAAAGGGCTTTACAAGTTTCTCATCCTTTCTTTCCCCTCTCTTTCTCACCCTTTGGTTTTGTGCAGGGTCTCATGTAGTCCAGGCTGGCCTCAAACTCCCTGTGTAGCCGAAGTGGCCTTGAAGTTCTGATCCTGCTGCCTCTACCTCCCAGGTTCAAGGATTACAGTGTACCACCACATCTGGCTTCTGTAGCACTAGGGATCAAGCTCAGGGATTTGTGCATGCCGGGCGAGCACTCTACCAATGGAGTCCCACCCGGCCTTCGTTTAAAGTCGTGGATACCTCTGTGAACTTCTCACCGAGGGCCCCCGCTGTGCCTGCCTATCTCATGCAAGTTTGAGATTGATGGGCAAGTTGAGGTGTTGACAAGCTGAGCTGTCCATCACGGAGCTCCCCCTGGATTTTCACAGTGGATGGTGGATAGATACTCTTTATTTCATGGGGAGCTAATGACCTTTTTGAAAGAGCAGTTTGGTCAAGAGGTAGATTGCATTTGAGATGTATTCTATTAGTGCAGGGAGACCTGGAGAGATTCGCTCTCCTCCAGCCACCCTGTCTCCTCATCTAGAAATGAACAAGTGGCATGTCTGGGGATATTTGGAGAGTCACGGGATTTGATATAAATGAGTAGAAGTCACAGTATATATAAAGTGATTAAAAGGCAGCAGCTATTATTTTGAGCTAGAAGAATGTTGAAGACTCACTCCTTCATTTTGCCGAGGAGCCTTGCTCTGAGTAAGATTCTAAGACAGGAAGTAACCTGCTCTGGTTCAAACAAATTGAGGGGAAAGATCCAACTGGGATCCTTAGCCTTCTTGTTGGGTGCATTCATCTTTTAATAAGGCCAGACTACAGTGCCACCATCTACCAATAGGGGATGCCCTGCAAAACATTTTACTCTTGTGTGTTCCTCAGTACACAGGAGCCCAGTATCTTTGCAACGGTCCTGGTGTTACGATTTTTATTTTAATGCCCTTTAACTTAAAAAAAAAGAATTTCTGTCAGTCCAGGACTTCATCCAGTTGGCGTATTTTGTGAAATGTAGTTTAGAACCATCCCTCTTGGTCCTGACCTTGTGAGGAGGTGCTTTTGTTCTACAAGGCTTTGTCACCAGCAAGTGTCCCCCCACCTCCTTGGGGTGCATACTTGCTAATGTGGTAGGCTGCATGGACAGAAGGCTGTCAATACAAATTTGATTAGTTGATTGATTTGCTGTTTGCAAAGTCCCAAGCTGCTGCTCCCTCCAGGAGCTTTCTGGGAGACTCTGTGGTCTTTTGGCCACTTCAGCAAGGTGTGATGGGCATGTCATAGTTGGTAAGTTTCGGAACAGAGTGACTGTTGTTTTCTCCAATGCGCAAGGCTTTCATGAGTGTGCATATGAATCATGTGTCCACTTGAACAGCTGTACTTTATTCATCTATATATCCATCCACCCATCATCTACCCAGGTATCAGTTTATTCATCCTTCTCTTGCACCAATGTCCAGTCAAAATCCAGTCTTTCATCACGAAACCTCCCCTACATCTGTACATTTATCCATCTATTCACTTATCAATCCACTCACCCATCCACCTATTCACCCACCATCTATCCACACACCCACCCATCCACCCATCCACCCACCCACCTACTCATCCAACCCCCTACCCCCACCCCCTACCTCTACTCCCTCAACCATCCATCCATCCATCCATTTACCCACCTACCTACCCACCCATCCATCCACCCACCTATCCACCCACCCACTGATCAGTTCTCCTATCCAGGTCTCAATTCAATCAATGTTTATTCACAATCACGACTTTTTGTTTTTATCTGTGTGTCTGTGCATGTGTAGAGGTCAGAGGTCATGACCAATCTCAGATAGTCATCCTCACCTTCTACTTTGTTTGTTTGTTTGAGTCTCTTGGTGTTCGATGCTGAGTGCACCAGGCTAACTGGCCTGTGAGCTTCCAGGGATTCTTCTGTCTCTGCTTTCCATCGACCTTTAGGACCGCCAGGATTATAGATGTGCTACCTAGCACAGCTACTTTCTGTGGGTTCCAGAGATCTGAACTCAGGTCCTCACATCTGTGCACCAAGCACTTTGCCCCAAGTGCCATCTCCCTAGCACCCACAATCCAGGTTTTACTACCATCTCTATATCTTGTTTCCTCTTATTTACTTATGATCTCTTCCTCCTTACATTATCAAGCCTTTACTGGGCACCTGATTTGGCCTGTTCTCCATATTAGGAATGATATAGGTGGTCTCCAACCCTGGAGGAACTGAATTCTGGAGGAGCAGACCCTTAGTCCTTTAGAGTGCAAGGCAATTGGGGCATGGCATAGAGAATAAGAGCAGAGTGCTTTGGGGTCACAAAAGGTGGAAAGCTCACTGCTGTAGAGTCTTTGCGGGGGGGACTTCTTCAAGAGGATGACATTGAGTTGGGTCTTGAAGAATAAGTAGGAGATCACACGGTGTGTGGACTAGTTTTATGTCAACTTGACACATGCTAGAGTCGTTTTGGAAGAGGAAATCTCAATTAAGAAAATGCTCCCACTAGGTTAGCCTGTGGGGAACATTTTCATGATTGATTATTGTTTTGGGAGGACCTAGACCACTGCGGGTGGTGCCACCTCTGGGCTAGTTAGCAGTGGCAGGACATTGGGCTCTGGGCTCTAGTACATCATTGCCCTCACCTGTTAATACTTTGTGTTTAAACACTGGCAAGAAATTTAATAACCAGACCTCAAATAACACACCTTGAAGGACAGGTAGAGTCAAGCTGGCAGTCAGTGGATGTGGTCTGCAACTCTGCAGGTGGCATCTTCCAGTGCAGACGAGGCAGTGGTCACAGAACAAAGAGGAAGCCATGTGCTGGGCTACTTGATTGGCTAAGTCCTCAGATGTCTAGAGCCATGGGAGACAGTGACTGTTCGTATAGCCTGTATGTAACCTGGCAGGAAGGATTCAGGATCCCTCTTTTTCTCAAAGTTGCTGCTAGAACACTGAAGATTGTCCCCAATGTTGGCTCCTTCTCCTGGATTCTGTCCCCCTCCTGATGTCATTCTACAGCCCTGGGCACTGGATGGGCAGTGGCATGCCAGGTTGACAGGTGTCTAGCAGAATACAACTTTTGTCTGAGGTCCTGCTCAAATGACTTCAGGGGGTTCCTCCTGGAAGCAAGTTAGGGGGAGGTGAGTGCTCCCTCCCTTATCCTAACCTTAATCCCTCAGGCACCTGCCATCTGGCCTTGCCTCTCAGAAGTCAGCTCAGGGCATCTGGGCTAATCCAGACCAGTGGGGGTGAGGAAGGTGACCTTCAACCTTCAGCTTCTGTCCCCTCCACCAGCAGTGGAGGGACTGGAATTGCTTTGTAGGGGTCTGAACTGGGCAACTTCACCTCTGTGGAGATGGGCTCTAAGGCTCAACTGGAAAGATGAAGCCCAGCATGGAACAGGCCTTGCTGAACCCCAAAGGCCGACTCTGTGCTAGATGCAGCAGGATCAGACCCTCTGTACATGTGCCCTGTCACATTTGATGGCTCTCTCAGGTCTGGGACCCTGCTCCCTCCACTGCTGTATGCTGGGAGTCTTGGGCTTTTGGGGCTCAAGGGTTCCTTGTGGGAAGGAATGTGTAATACTGACCACAAGGCTAAGGAGAAGCAATATGTGGCTAAAAGCACAGCTTGGGTAGCCAGGTTTGAGTCCTGTCTGTGCTATGCCTAGCTACAGCCTTGAGAAAGTTGCTTAACCTCTCCAGGCTTCTGTTTCTTCATCAGTAGCATAGGGATATTCACAGTGGTTCTTTTGATAGGTGGTCATAATAAGGTCATAAAGACCAGTGAGGCTGATTGGTACTACACCCACTGAGAAATGCAGTTATTCTGGTGGGTGTCCTAGGACAGCAGGACTCTTGTGAGGGGTGCGTCATGGGCCGGGTGTGACCTGGCTAGCTCTGAACAGACAGCTGAGACACCGCCCCTCCGTTTCTCCTACAGCACACAGGTGTCTACCCTATGTTGTCCCGGAGCCTGCGGCAGGTGGCTGAGGGCAAGGACCCTACCAGCTGGCATGTGCACACGTGCGGGTTGGCCAACATGTTTGCATACCATACTCTGGGCTATGAGGACCTGGATGAGCTGCAGAAAGAACCACAGCCTCTCATCTTTCTGATTGAGCTGCTGCAGGTGGGAGCCAGGTGTGGGAACAGCTGGCCCAGGTCAGGAGAGATGCTGCAGACGTCCTATTCCATGCACACTTCATGCATTTCTTTACAAAACAAGAGGCTGGGCAGGGACCCCAGCAGAATTGAAAGCTGCAAAACAACCCCCTGCCCAAGAGAAAAGTTCATTTGGAACCAATGTTTGAAAATGGGGATTTAATTTCATTTTTGAAGCATTTTTATTCGATTGGTCATCTGCTTCCATTTCTGCAGGATTTAGAGTTCCAGCCTCTCCCTTGGTTCCTGTGATCTGTGGGCTTGGGCTTGGGGTCTGACACAATGAGAGATCCTTCAGGGAGTTAGAAGAACCAGGTTCAAGGTCAAGGCCAGGTCAGGACTCAGCTTATGACCAAGGTTGAGGGATGTACGGGGAAGTAAAACTAAAAAGAACAGCCATGTCTTTGTACCGAGCAAGAACATCCCTTCCAAGATGCTCTTTGTAGATACTACATGTTTGTGTTATTATAATGGCAAATTCCTACCAGATGGCAGTAAAAGTGTTTTGTGCTAACACAGTGAGTACTCATGACAATTTTCCAGCTATTGAAAGTAAACTCTCCTACAGAAAGAAGTCTTTTCATAATTTACCCAAGGTACTGACTTGCTTAGGGCAGGGCTGGGCCTTGTGGCTTCCTTGCTGTTTTCAAGGTCTTGACCAGCAAGCCTGATTTTGGTGTGTTGCCTCATTGTGGGGCACGGGATGTTGGGCCATCTTTTCTGGTCCTCGCCTGGCTAACCGGTGGCTCCTGGGCTAGGTGGAGGCCCCGAATGAGTACCAGAGGGAGCCCTGGAACTTGAATAATGAAGAGAAGATGCAGGCTGTACCCCTCCTTCACGGGGAAGGCAACAGGCTCTACAAGGTGGGCCGCTATGATCAGGCTGCCACCAAGTACCAGGAGGCCATCGTGTGCCTGAGGAACCTTCAGACCAAGGTGAGGGGGCCACCTCTCTCTGGGTGGGCTGGGATGAGCCTTAGGCAGCTGGCGGCTGAGCATCTGCCCTGCAGGAGAAGCCCTGGGAGGTTGAGTGGCTGAAGTTGGAGAAGATGATCAACACCCTGATTCTCAACTACTGCCAGTGCCTGCTGAAGAAGGAGGAGTTCTACGAGGTGTTAGAGCATACCAGTGACATTCTGCGACACCATCCAGGTGCAGCCCTGGCAGCAGGGAGGGAGGGCATGGGGGTAAGGGTGGGAGAGATGGAGGGGCTAGAGGAGGTAGGGGAGTGAGGGTGGGGGACTGGAAGTGAGAGTGAGGGTTGGGAGAGCAGGAGAGGGGTAGAGGAGACGGGATAGCCAGTCCCCAGCCGCCTGCAATAGCCTTAGTGAACCTTTCCCACCCTGTGAGGCATGGAAGTTTTTCTTCACCCAGTGGATTGCCTCAAGTCTGCAACTTCACTGTACCTGCTTCTGGGTGGGTGATATTTACGGAGAGAGATGTTTGTTGCAGACTAGGGCTGGCTATCTAGTCCAGGGTCATTGGAATTTGTGATCCTCTTGCCTCAGCCTCCAAAGCTCTGGGCTTTACAGGTGTGCAGCATTATACCAGGCTTTAGGGAGGTGGTTGTAAAATTTTATTTATTTTTATGTTTTCCAAATGTGCATATGGCTGTGTACTCCGAGAATTTGGGAATAGCAGCCAGGCTTTGAAAGGAGGCCAGCAATCTAGAGAAAAATATGAAGTCGACACTGAAAGCCGGTCTCTGGCAGTGTTTGAGAAGGCGGTGACTAGCGCTAAGAGTAACAGCACTCACTTAAGAGGACTCCATGCAGTAAGCCCTCCACCCTTATTGTCACACTGAGCCTCACAGTCACTCACCCAGATTGGTCAGGCACGAGGACAGGGTCTGATGGTCACTAACCTTGGGTCCTCATTGTGGACAATACAGAGTTCTGAAAGTGAAATTGGTCACAGGACTTGGGAAGAAACGGAGGCTGGGCAGTCTAATGCCGCTGCTCTCTGGGGCCGACTGGGTGGGTGCAGCTCGCTCCTCCCCTCAGGGATCGTGAAGGCCTACTTTGTGCGCGCACGGGCTCACGCGGAGGTGTGGAACGCTGAGGAGGCCAAGGCGGACCTGCAGAAAGTGCTGGAGTTGGAACCATCAATGCGCAAGTCTGTGCTCAGGGAACTGCGGCTGCTGGAGAGCCGCCTAGCGGACAAGCAGGAGGAGGAGCGGCAGCGCTGCCGGAGCATGCTGGGCTAAGATGGGCTGCGCTGGGCTGGGCTGGGCTGGACTCAGCAGGGCTGGGTTAGACTAGGTTAGGTTGGGTAGGAGCTGCGGCCTGAAGAGCTGGGCCGAGGGTTGGGGCTCTGGACTGGGGCACGGTGCCTCCACTGCTCCCCTGACTGCAGGGTGCTCTGGGGGCAGTGTCCTTGGCTAGTAGGGGTCTGCCAGTGACTCCAGTGACTCCTCTGCATACCACCCACTGTGTGTGGGCCAGCCCGGTAGCAAGCATAGCCTGGGCATCCTTGGTTCAATTAGCCAGGACTTCGATGTCATTTTTACCACATATTCATATTACATTATATTAAGACTAATTTCAGAGTACTGGGGCTATAGTTCAGTGGTGGAGCGCTTGCTTAGCAAACCAGGACCCCTAGGATTGAGCTCCAGCATAAATAGATAGATACAAACTTAAATAAATGCATTTTGTGGGATCCAAAGTCACAGATGCTCATGGGAAATCAAAAGCACCCCTCCAAAATCCCCAAATTAACAAAGGGCACAGGATAGCTACCATTCCTTAGCTCAGGTGTCATAATCAAACTTATTTTAAATTAAAAGATTTATAAAAAAGATTTATTTAATTTTAATTTGTGTGTATATGTGTGTCTCTCTGTGTGTGTACAGGTACCCATAGGAGGCCAGGAGAGGGCTTTTGATCCTATGAAGCTAGAGTTACAGGTGGTTGTGATCTGGCCTACCTGAGTGCTGGGAACCAAACCTCTGGAAGAGCAGCAAGAGCTATTAACTGCTGAGTCTTCCCTCGAGACTCAAATTAAACATATTTTAAATTAGCACTCACAGCATTAGTTTTCACTGTGGTACTTTCAAGTAAAATTAGTTTTTATTTTTATTCTCTCCCCACCCTTTCCATCAGGCCCAGTTTTATTCTGTGTTTTTTTTTCCTATCTCCATTGCAGCCTCTAGCTGTATCATGTGCCAGTGGTGATTACAAGTGGGCCCCGCCCCCCGACCCTTTTCCTGGCCTTGGGTGGCTGCATTTTGAGATTTCTGATTCTCTTGGTTCCTTTTTGTCATTTTATAGTCACTAGACATAGAACCCCTCAGAATGTCATTGACCTTGGTGGCTCTGGGGACTCCTGGAAGAGGGTGATTGTGCCAACACCCGCTGTGCTCCTCTCTCCCCCCAGGATGAGATATACTCCCCACCCCACCCCCCATCATGCTTGTAGTTAACATCCACCTTGAGCTCTGCAAACAAATGAGGTCTGCACTGGATGCTCAAGTTCTTTCGGAAGCCTGAGAATCAGTAAATAACATTTACATGATTGTGGCTGTGGTAGTGTGCTCCCTGCTGGGCTTTGATTGCAGTTCTCCCAATCCTTCTGTCCCCAGGCCAATCAGAAGGAGGACGCTCCTGGCATCTAGGGGTTTCAGTGTCAGCCCACCTAGCCTAGGAGAGAAGGTGGCTCATTTTTAATAGACTCAGATCTGAGTCTCCTAGACCACCTGTGTCCGGGCTGAGCAGGAGGCAGGAGAGGACAGAGGAAGGGACATCGTGACCTGCAGAAGCACAGGGAGGAATGTCGTGAGGCCACAGAGCCCTGAATTGTGGAGCAGGAGGGAGGACAGAAGGGCCTTCAGCATGTCCTTGTGCAGTGCTGCCCCAGGGGAAGCCTGGACAGTTATATGGCACCAAAACACCGGTGAGGCTTGAAGCAGATGAGGATCCTAGCAAGGGGCATTATTGAAGGGCCAAAAATGATGGCCCCAGACTCCCCCTTTCATCCCCTCCTCTCACTTCCCTCCCTCTTTCTCTCCTCTGGTTCCTTCCTCTTTTCTTCTATCCTCTCACCTTCCTTCTCGGTGTTGGTCTCGCTATGTAGCCTAGGCTGGCCTGGAACTTTGCAATCCTCCTGCTTCTACTTTCCAAGCTCTGGGATTGCAGGTGTGGGGTTGCTTGGCATGCTTCCCTATGTACAGTGTCCCCTCCATGGCTTTTCATCCTGTGGACAGAGAATATCTCACTTTGCTTGCCAGTATGCAGCTCATAGCTTCCCAGCATGATGGATGCCCCAAAGAATCTCAGGGCCCAGCTTGGTTCTGTCTGGCCGGACCTCTTAAGTGGAGATTTTCTTCCTCTGATGCCCCAGGACATTTACAAACCCAAGAAGAAAGAAGGCTGGGGCTCAGAACACCTGTAGACTACAGTTGGAGGTACACTGGAGGAGTCCTGTTGTCACTGGCACCTAAAGATAATGAAGGGACAATTGAAGTCCTTTCTAGCTCACTTGTGCAGAGGATGTGACAAGGAAGAGGCAGAGATGCAGTTAGCTACCCATTCAGGGCTCTGATGCTTTCCTGGGGTTCCTTATGTGCTCTGGAAACAGTCTTCTATGAGGTCCTGGCTGGAGGAATTTAGGGGGTGGGTGTGTTTCACAGGTAGCCTTCAAAAGACTCCTTTCCCAAAATCTATCCAGAGGGTGCCTTTCCCAGTGGCCAGCAGGGGACAGCAGATAACAAGCAGATCGAGGTGCAGGTGTGTGTGTGTGTGTGTGTGTGTGTGTGTGTGTGTGTGTGTGTGTG
>CAJQZJ010001558.1:24584891-24599938 GCA_907164525.1 Lophiomys imhausi
ACACACACACACACACACACACACACACACACACACACACACACACACAAACACACGAACACACATACACACACACTTTTAAATCTAGATTTCACAGATGAACGGACATAACATGGAATGTTTGTCTTTCCGAGTTTGGCTTATTTTGATTAACATAATGATCTCTGGTTCCATCCGTTTTCCTGAGAATGTCCTGATTTCATTTTTCTTTTCAGCTGAGTGAAATTCCGCCATGCGTATGGGCCACATTATCTTTATGCAGTCATCTGTTGACACACATCTAGGTTGGTTCTGTTTCTTGAATAGAGCAGTAATGAACATGAGTGAGCAGGTATCTCTGTGGTGTGGTGTATTATGGTGTGTGCTTACTCAGTGGGATAGCTGGGTCATATGATAGTTCTATTTTTAGTTTTTTAAAAAACATGTTTTTATAAGCCAGGCATGGTGGCGCACGCCTTTAATCCCAGCACTCTGGAGGCAGAAGCAGGCAGACCTCTGTGAATTCAAGGCCAGCCTGGTCTACAAAGCAAGTCCAGGGTACCCAGGGCTGTTACACAAAGAAATCCTGTCTTGAAAAAAACAAAAAGCAAAAAAACCCAAACCAAACCAACAAACAAACAAAACACCCATGTATTTACTTAGGATGGGAAAGGGGACTTGCCACAGCAAATGTGGCTGTCAGGACAACTTGCAAGAGTTGCTTCTCTTCTTCCAAAAGACAGTGGTTACATCTGATGTAATTCCACAAAGCAGTTGGGAATGCCCTAACCGTGTGCATATTATTAGGCCTAAGGGACTCTTTCATTCATGTCAAGGGGTATCCTGACCTTCTTTCTTTCCATACAACATGTTTTTAATTGTTTCCCCCAGAAACTTCCATACTGACTTCCATAATGGTTATATAAGTTTACATTATAATCAGCTGTGAGATTTTGCACAATTTGCTACAGTTTCATTTGTCCAGCAGAAAATAGTAATTTTTGCTGTCTTATTAAAGTGCCTCGATAGGCTGACTATTGTGATACATAGCATCTGCTTTTGTTACAGTGACCTTTAGGCACAACACCTTGGGGTCACCTGTGAAGTTATTTTGCCAAACCTAGTATTCCTAGCCCTGTATCTTCTCAGGTGGCTTCTGTATTCCCCACTCCCTAGCTTTAGATGAGAGTGAATATGGTAGCTTCCCTGCTCTGCCAGCTACAGAGTGAGGGATAACCAGATCATGGTTTGGAAGCCGCCAAGTGTGAAACCTTTCACTATTGTCCCTTTTCTGTGATAAATATTCCAAGTGGCCAGTGCAGGGTCTTCAGTTCTTTCACAGCTTCTTTTTAGGACCCTTTTGGGGAATTTGAAACAAGACAAGTGACATGGACTCCCAGTGTGGTGTTCATCCTGCTAGTAACTTCACATCTGTCTCTTAGAAATATCCTTGTTTTCTGTTCTGTGAACTCGCAGTTCTGGCTGACCCCTCCCTGTTGCACAGGAGTTCCCAGCTGCTGTCCTGGGATGTGAGACTGGCCTGAAGTTCAGAGAGAAGGATCTGATGCAGAAGGCATGGAGGAGTGCTGCTTACTGGTTTGCTCAATCTGCTTTCTTATAGACTCCAGGAGCACCAGCCCAGAGATGGCACCACTCACAATGGGCTAGCCCTCCACCATTAGTCACTAATTAAGAGAATTTTTATCGGTCAGGGGCAGAGCAGTTGGCAGTCCTTTGTTCATCCTAGCTTGATACCTGGCTTGGTGGACAAAGCTGTTTTACACCTAGGACACATAAAAATCAAATCAAATCAAATCTGGGCAGTGCAGCTCAGGTGGAGGAAGACAGACAGAGACCTGCTGACCTACTGACTGCCATGTCACCCACAGACCTACCCTCTGGTGCACAGCACAGGAGGGCTGTAGGCACTCCATTGCTGCCATGCCACACAGTGCAGACTGAGGATGTCACCCAGAGACCTGCTAGCCATGTAGCCAGCCTACACGGGGGGAGCCACCACAATGTGCAAGTATGTGGTGGTCAAATGGGAGAGAAAGACAAGTGGAGTAGCTTGAGCATTATGAAGAGAGATGGACCTAGACTTGAGGGTGGAGAGGAGTAGCCTGTTGTGAACAGCCAGCCCTGACACCTGGGGCCATGGTGAAGTCCCAGCCTGAACTGCTGCTGAGGGCCATGTTTGAGTCTGTGACTACACTGTGGTAGGATTGGTATCCATGTCTGTGACTCATATTACTACTACTAGAGAACATGGGGATGTCCCTGGTTGGGCCAGCCACTAGGGAGCACATGGATGCCCAGGGACTATGCAAAACTGGTCCCACCCTTCACTGGTTGTAGTGCTCTGGAGAGCTGGCCCCACCTCTCACCAGAGACGGCACTTGGGAGAGGAGGCCCTGTGTCTGGCCAGGCAACACAGTGGAGTGGCCCTGGTAGCGGGGGTGTGGGTGAGCCAGCCCCGAATGCATGAGTGTGGAAGATTTGACTCCAGCAGTTGGGAAAGCTGGCTTGTAGGTTCATGAGCTCGGGAGAGCTATCCCTGCCCCTCACCAGTGGCAGCACTCAGAGAGCAGGCCCTGCACCTCACCTGAGTAGCACAATAGAGCTGGCCCCTGTGGTGGGGCTGAGGGTGTGAGCAAGGGAGAGCTGGTTCCAGCACTCCTCTGCCATGAAGTGGCCTGGGCCTAGGGAGATGCCCTCTGCTTGCTTTCCCCTTGGCACCTGAGGGGGTTAGGAGAGTGACCCTGAGGCCATGAGAGTGGGTGAGCTGGCTCTGCCCCTCACTGGCTACAGCACTTGGGAAAGCAGACCCTATGCCTTTCCTGGACAGCACAGTAGTGCTGGCCTTGGTTGAGGGGGTGCAGGTAAGCCAAGCCAGAGGGCTACAGGGAGGGAGAGCTGGTCCTGACACTCCTCTGCAGTGAGGTAACATCCGGTTCAGAGGTGATGCCCTCCCTCTTTCCTGCCTCACCACCTGCAGTAGTCTGGAGAGCTGACCCAGAGGGCATGAGAGTGGGAGGCCTATCCCGGCCCCCGTGGTGGGGCCAAGGGTGAGCTGGCCCCAAGGGCTGTAGCTCTTGGGAGAGCTGGCCCTGCACCTGCCTGGGGATACGGTGGAGCTGGTCCTGATGGTTGAAAGCACAGGTGAGCCAGCCCCGGGGGTGTGAGAGCCAGAGAGCTAGCCCTGCCCATCCCAGGCTGTGGCACTTGGGAAAATGACTGGGCAGCACAGTGGAGTTGGCTCTGGAGGCATGGGTATGGGTGAGCTGGCCCCAATGGCAGCAGAGCAGGAGAGATGACCCTGCCTCTTGCCGATGGCAGTATTGGGTGGCCTAGCCAGAGCAGTGTTGGAGACCTTGTCTTGGTGGTGCAGATAAGGGAGAACCAGCTTGCTGACCGGCTCAGCTATCACCCAGGCTCAGTTCCAGGGTTCTGAGTTGGCCCACCCCAAAATCTATATGATTCGTGAATGGTTGGGATTCATGAAAGGGCCAGTCTTGCTGATCCAAACCTGCAGGATCTTCATGACACAGGGCAACAACAGGATAACTGGGAGGAGTCCATGTGAGAAGCCAGAGACCTCGAACCAGACCAATGTTCTTTGCAATGAACATTTGCAAGTGAAGATGTGTGGACAGAGAGATATACCGTGGGACGCACTGTGACATGCTAGAGCTTCCATGATGAGTTGTTTCTTCTATGCTTTGTGTGTGTTTGGAGGGAGGTTGCAAGAGAGAAGAGCAGATATGAAGGAATGGGGGAGATGAGCAGGACTGGGGTGTATGATGTGACACTCACAAAAAATTAATAAAAAGTTAAAAAAAAAAGAAAAAAGAATATGCCCCGTGGCTTACTTTATTTCCTTCCTTTTTTTTTTTTTTTTTTTTTTTTTAGGTTTTTTTGAGGCAGGGTTTCTCTGTGTAACAGCCCTGGCTGTCCTGGAACTCACTCTGTAGACCAGGCTGGCCTCAAATTCACAGAGATCCACCTGCCTATGAGTGCTGGGATTAAATGCATGTGCCACTATACCTGGCAATTACAGTTATGAACTGCCATGTGGGTGCTGGGATATGAACTGGGGTCTCTTGGAAGAACAGCCAGTGCTCTTAATGTCCCTGGAGACATTTTCTTAATTGAAGTTCTCTCCTCTCAAATGACTCTAAGCTTGTGTGAAAGTGACCCAAAACTACCCAGCATATCTGTGTATGCTGCTATAACAAAATACCACAGACTGGGTAACTTATGAAGAGGTGAGGTTTTTTCTTTTTCTTTCTCAGTTCTGGAGGTTGGAAGGTCTAAAGTCAAGGTGTTGGCTGTATGGTAAGGATCTTGTATTTTCTTCTAAAATGGTTAATTGAACATTGATACAGTCAGTTAACCCAGACATCAGAGGACAAGGCTAAGAATATTGGAAGTTTGAAGTCATCCTGGTTGACAAAGCAAAACCCAAGCCAGAACTCATACAAAAGGCCAGGGAGAGTAAGAGCCATCAGGGCCCCTGACAGGACATGTGTGTGATCTGTAGCAACATCAGAATGAGCGTTTAGGAGACAGAATACAAATGCTGACAAGCATGGGCGGGAGTAGGGAAGTGGAGGCCATGGGTTTGTGGACATCTGTCTGTGGGGAAGGGGAGCTCTTAGGGAAGCAAGCTACTTTGGGGGGCAAACTTGATTGGGGGGTAGGGAGGCTGGGGAATAGGGAAAGGACAAGCCAGTGAGGTGGAGAAGAACACACCCAAGTGATCTGATCATTAATCCTTGTTTGATAAAGGGAACCTACTGATGATGAATGATGAAGCAGCTGCTCACCTATAAACTTCTAGGTGATTTTTCTGTCTCTACCTCCCATCTTCCCATATGGGCAGGGAGGATACAATGTGTGCTCCCACACTAACTTTCTGTCAGTTCTGGATTCTCAGGCTTTGGTAGCAAGGAATTTTACCCACTGAGCCACCTGGTCTACCCTGGGCTGACTTTTTGAGATGCCTATTTCTTTGTGCAGTGATGAGTCCCTTTGCCAGGCCCTTTTTTACTAGAAACACCTCTGCTGATGCTTGCTCCTGGAAACCCTTTCCTCTCTTCTCAGGATCTGGCTCAGCCACTTCTTTGTAGGCCCGGACCCCATTGTTGAGGAATAGTGAAATTCTCTATTGTGGTTTGAATGAAAATGGTCCCAATATGCTCACAGGGAGTGGCACTGTTAGGAAGTGTAGCCTTGTTGGAGTAGGTGTGGACTTGTTGGAGGAAGTATGTCACTTGGGATAGATATTGAAGTTTCAAATGCTCAAGCCAGGCCCTGGATCACTCTCTCTTCCTGCTGCCTACAGATCCAGATATAGAACTCTTGGCTTCTTCTCCAGCACCATGTCTGCCTGTGTGCTGCTATGCTTCTTGCCATGATGACAATGGACTAAACCTCTGAACCAGTTAAATGTTTTCCTTTATAAGACTTGCAATGGTCATGGTGTCTCTTCACAGCAATTGAAATCCTATCTAACACACTCTATGGTGAGCATGAATAAGGCCCAAACATTTTCCACATCCTAATCCTCAGTATGTGCAAATAAGGACATTTGTAGGAAAAAAGGTATTGGGTTGCTAATGAGCTGATTTTAAAATGGGAATATTTCCCTGAGTCTTCTGGCTGTACACAACATGCCTCAAGAATCTTTAAAATGAAAGAGGAAAGAGATAGTCACATGGAGGCAGGGGAAAGGCTTGGCTTTGAAGATGGAGAAAAGGTTTAGCCAGGCTCCAAATGCTGGACAACCAAGGAAAGAGTCCACTCACTCCAGCACACCCATTTACCAGTAGGAACCCAGTTCTGTCAGTACCTGGGCTTAGCTCAGTGAGTCCCATCTTGGACTTCTGTCCCTGAGAACCGTACGATAATAAATGTGTTTTGTTTTAAGCCACTAGTTGTGGAAATTGTTATGCTAGCCACAGAAAAGTAGCACGGCTCAGTAGAGTATGTAGTTTTGGTTGTGAGGAGAGTAACCAGCTTGGATCTCAGATGTGAAAGTCCATTGCTGGGTTTCCAGGATGTTGATTCAAAGTTTAACTGGTGTTTAGAGATCAGCAGCATTCAGAGCCATGCCAAGGCAAAGGTTTGGCCTAAGTTTCATCCCACAGTGGAATTTTTTATAGATTCTCTTCCTTCATGGACCACAGAAACGGGACATTTTCATTTACTTGACACATCTGCCTTTCTTCCTGTCTTCCCTGCATCCTTATTGCCCAATTTTCCCCTTCCCCTCTCCCTTTCCTTCCTCTTTCCTCCCTTCTCCTTCCTCCCATTTCCTTTCCCTCCTCTCCCCTCCCTTTCCCTTTTCCTCTTCCTTTCTCCTCATTCCCTTCCCTTCCCTTCCTCTCTCCCCCTCCTTTTTCATTTTGAGACATGGTTGAGTTCAAGCCACCCTCTCACTGTGTAGCTCAGACTCTGGCCTCAAACTCACTATCCCCTTGCCTCAGCCTATCATGTGTTGGGTTACAGGTATGCATTCTCACATCAGGCTTTGTATCTCTTTTCTTGTCCTTCCATTTCATAGCTGTCTTCTATGAACCACTTTACACGCCCAGCATGAGTCTCCTGACTCTATTCAAGCCTGATACTTTCTGAGGAGTCCTTACATTTCTATTCATGCTGCCAAAAAATCAGATCAACAAAATCACCTAAGTGCCAGGCATAGTAACCCAGTCAGACGTAGTGGGAGTGTGTCAGTATCATGGTGACAATGGCTGTGGTGCCATTCCCCATCCCCCACATGTTCTTCCAGGTACCCTCCATAGTAAAACCTTACTTTCCATTTGTCTTTAGAATACCCAGGACATTTGAAATAAAGAAAGTGAATGATGTCCATTGTGGTTCTCAGGGAATTCTACTGTGTTCGGTCAGCATCTCTGCTTAGTTGCAAGAGACAGCACCCCTGCCTTTGCACCTCTGAGTTCATGCTCTCCAGGGCCTGGCATCCCACCCCAAGGTAAGCAAAGCTCCACAGCAGTAATCACAGCCCCTTGTTGGAATGAAGGCCAGAACCTTAACAGCCTTTTTGCATTAAGTATTTCTAACATTTGTTTATTGAGACTGTTCATAGCTTTGGGAGCTGGAGAGATGGCTCAGCAGGAAGAGAATCTAGAGAAGAAGTAAGGACACCTTCTCATTAAAATCAAGATTGTTCTGTAAGTAAATCTGAGTAGAGGGGAGGAAGCATCTAATTAGAATTGTTAACAGCACCCCCAGCCTGTTCCCCCTTTGTACTGAATTGTTCAGACTGATTTTATTCTTCAAATTGCCAATTTAAAAACAAATCCATTTGAAAGGCACACAAAGATCAGCCCTCAATTTTCAATTTTGGCTTCAGTCTCACTGTAAGGGAGCATCGGTCGCCAGTGGGTTTTTTTTCCTCTCAGTCTGCTGCAGCTGTGTTAAAAATCCACTTGGGGAGGGAATGTGCATTCAGGTTTTGTATGAAGAAAAACTAAAATGACTAAGTGCAGTGCAAAACATTTAGAGAGAGGCGAAGTTGGGAACAGAAGGAAGGAAACTGGTTACCTGCTGTTCATTACAGCTTGGCAGATCACAGGTCTGTGTCTCCTGCAACAATTACTGCAATGCATGCTTTGGGATGGTTGAAGCTGAAGCCATACATGGGCTAGCAGTGTAAATGTTAGGTCCCCAGTTCAAGCCTCAGAGCCCACTACGTCAGGTGTGGCAGTATGTGTCTGTAAGCCCAGCATTGCAGAAGGAAAGACATGAAGATTGCTGATTTTTTTCTTTTTTTGACCAGCCAGTCTAGCTGAATTGGTAAGTTCCAGGTTCAGTGGGAGACCCTGCTTCAAAAAATAAGATGGGAGCTGATAGAGGAAAACTCTCTCTCTCTCTCTCTCTCTCTCTCTCTCTCTCTCACACACACACACACACACACACACACACACACCCACACATGCACAGAGAGAGAGAGAGAGAAAGTCACAAGAAGTCTTTGTCCTTGAAAAAATGTAGAATTGCAGAAAAGAAATACTACATTTTTTTTTCTAAAATATCCTACCTGGCAATTGGCGTGTAATAAAAGAAAGAATGTGTTTAAAACTGAAGCAGCTCTATAAACAGATACTCAAACATTAATTCCAATTTAATTGCTTCACTGTGGGCACAGTGGATATTTCAGGCCACAGAACTGGCATCATCGTCTCTACGTGCTCTAGCTGAACAGCATGCCAAGCGCTGCCTTGGTTGAGTGATTGATGCACATGCCAGCCCACCTCCAGCTGTGTTTGCCAGGTTCAAGCTCCCACTTTCTTCTGGGGCCCCAGCCTACTAACCAGTGCTGTGAGCAGGGCTGAACAGGCCATGTAGCTAGCTCACAGGGGTAAGGAGTCGGAGTTTTCTTACAGGGCATCATTTTAGCGTATTCCAAACCAGGAGTCAGTTTTACTACTAGGCCTGGAGCTGTAGATTCTAAGTTCCGTCTGCTCCTGTCCTGTGAAAGGATTAGACTTTGACCCAGATCCCACTTCAAACTCCTTTCTTCACATTCCCACCCACCTGGCACAGTTAAATCACCATTTTGTCGGGTGGTACTTCTGGTTTGTGTCATTATAACTCATTGCCTGGCCAGAGATACAGACCCTTCATTGTCTGTCCATGTTTGGGGACTTCTTCTTCTGTTTTGTTTGATCTCACCATGTGTCCATAGCTTTGAACAGCAGGGATAAAATGACGATTCCCATATTTCCATCTCTGGCCAAGGATTCTCCTTCAGTCTTCAGACTGCATGGATATCCTATCATCCTCTTGACATACCCAGCTGGCCATCTACTCAGTTCCCAACCTCAGTATTCTTAAAACACAACCCTTTATCCTCCATTCCACAATTGTCAATACTCTCCTCACACCAGTTCCCAAGCTCCACTTTGTGGAGCATGGAAGCATGGTGGCGAGGAGGCTCTTTCTTCCCTGGGTTTTACCTACCTCCTTAATACACATTCAGCTTCTGTAAATGACACAGATTATCTGTCTTTTACCACCTCTCTCCACTGGCCCCTTAGTTCATGTCCCAATGGCTCCTTGTCAGGTGTCACAGTGTGCCCCATAATTGCCTTTCTCTTCACCACTGTTCCTTAACAGTCTACTTCAAGACAGCACTGAGCAATTCTTTCTTAATATGAGTTCAAGTATAGCTGGTCCTTTAAGTCTTTCTGTGGCCATGAGTCTGCACACTGACACACTAGGCCAGAGGGGGCTTCCTGACCTAATGGGTGACCTCCTATCTTAGGGTTTCTATTGCTGTGAAGAATGTGAAGAAACACCATGATCACAGAAACTATTATAAAGGGTGGCATTTAATTAGGGGTATTCTTACAGTTTCGTGGTAGGGAGCATGGGGCCATGCAGGCAAACATGGTACTGGAGAGCTAGCTGAGGGTTAACATTTGGATCTCCAGGCATCAGGAAGAGAGAGACACTGGGCCTGGCTTGAGCATTTGAAACCCCAAAGCCTACTTCCAGTGACATACTTCCTCCAACAAGGCCACACCTCCTAATACCTCTCAAATAGTGCTGCTCCCCAATGACCATGTATTTAAATATATGAGTCTATGGGGGCCATTCTTTTTTTTATGTTTATTACTTCAAGTTGCATTTCCATCACAGTGCCCTCTTTCCACCCCTCCAGGTTCCACCCTCCCACCCTCCTACCCTCTCCTCCATCTCCCACCCATCCCATTCTTATTCAAATGACCACATTGCACCCCTAGCCCCCATAGGCTTGTAGCCATATCAGAATGCAAAAATGCATTCAGTGCAACTTCAAAAATTCCCATAGCCTATCACAGTCTCGACACTGTTTAAAAGTCCAAAGTCCATACTTCTCTCCTCAGAACCTTCTCAGTTACTTTGCCCTGCTGCTCCCAGACATACACATGGCTTCCCATCCCTCTTCCAGGACTTTCCCATCTGCCTTTCCTTACCACTCCCCCAGGAAGCCCAGCCTCCATTCTTACCTTGGCACTCCCTTCCGCTTATGATTGTCCCCCTAACACTACCTCTGACTAGCACCATGATTCTTGAACTGTGAGTCATGCCATGTGGGGTCCTGTAATTGAATGTGGGTAGAGGCTGCAAACAATTTGGCAACAACAAAAAAGTTTTTGAATGCTTGATGGTCAAAATTAGTTCAAAATCAAATGCTCATTGAATCTGAGGTGTTTCTGGCAGTGTCCAGCTACCTTGCAACAAATGACTTCACAAGCTGCCTTGGCTCTGAACTTACAAGATACCCACTCACAATTCAGTGTTGTCATGTTGCATGACACCAACCAACACTACTGCACCCTTGGCTCAGATTCAAGACTGTTGTATGTTCCGAACTGCAGTGTTTTAACTATACATACAAAGGGAAACACAGTGGTTTGCCCATAGAACACAAAGACTTTTCATATTTTCTGATCCTTACTCCTTAGCATGCATCAAAAGTAGTGTGGTGCAACTCCCACCCACATTTTGTTACATACCCACATGGCATGATCCACAGCTCAAGAACCTGGGTGTTAGTCAGAGGTAGTGTTATGGGGACAATCATTTGTGGATGGGAATGCATAGAACCAGAATGTTTAACTTAAAAAAAAAAATCTCTCTTTGAGTGGTTGAGTTGAATTCCACTAAAAAGAAGCTGCCAAATGAAATATGGCAATGAATTAGGACAAAATTCCCAACAATCTTTGAAGTGGCCCTAAATATACTTCTGCCTATTTGGGCTATGTATTTATGCAAAGTGACATTCTCAGCATTGATTGTAAACCACTGATCATCTCCGAAGATTCTTGAAGATGCTCTGCATCCTGCATTATCAGACATTCAGCCAAGACTCCTTGTGTAAAAATAAGCCACATACCCACCATTGCAATGTGCAAACTTGCTTTTGTGTTACTGAATGACTAAATTGTGTATACCAGTGAGTTGCTTAGAATACATTTCTTTATAATTTACTATCATTAAATGCTAACTTTGAACAACTATTTCATATGCCTGTATATCTGGGTCCTATAAAAGTTTCCTGGGTGAAAAGGAGTCATGCCTAGGAAGAATTTAAAAGCCTCACTCTGACACGCTGCAGATCCTGCTGGCTTCCATTACTGCCAGTTTCCTCATGAAGGTAGAGGTTTTTTGTTTTATTTACTCCTGCATTCCTAGTGCCTTGGATGGGGTCTGGCCCTTAGAATGTGCTCAGCAAATGATGGCAAAGAAGGGATTTGCTGAGTTATGGAGATGATTTATCAGCAACAATTACTAAATACTTCTAAAAACTCTGCACTGAGAAAAATCCAATGTGATTTCCAGCATATTCAGTAATTAAGTAATCTACCCATTTAAAATGTGTTCCTTCCCTTTTCATGGGAACCCTGATGATTTTAATGGTAAGGTTTTCCTTTGCTCCCTGGGTTGGCTCTATTTCATTGGCTCCCTTTTCTCTCTTTCTCATATAATGGGCATCCCCCAGCTAGAGATCCCCCCGACCTGTGCATAATGGATACTGATATAAATGTATATGGTGCACATGTGTATATGTACATATAAATCACACACATATGTGATATATTTATTTTTTATGTATATGGGTGTTTTGCCTGAATGTATGTTAGACACCATATGCGTACAATGCCCTTAAAAGCAAGAAAAAGGTATCAGATTCCCTGGAACTAGAGTTACTAGATGGTTGTGAGTCACTGCGTGGGAACTGAGAATGGAGCCCAGGTCCTCTGGAAGGGCAGCCAGTGCTCTTAACCACCAAGTGATTTCTTCAGCAACAAGAGTGAGATATATTTGTAAAATCTTTTTCATTCTGTGTATGTGCTTGCTGTCTGTATGTGTGAGTGCAGTGCCAGCAGAGGCCAGAAGAAGGTGTTGGATTCCTTGGAGCTGGAGTTACAAGCAGCTGTGAACCCTCTGATGTGAGGGCTTGGAACCAAACCCACACTCTCTATAAGGGCAGTGTCTCTCACTCAGTGACACACCACTGCGCCATCACTCAAGAACTGACTGTGTTTCTGCAGAGGCAGGGAGCTCACAGGGACTAGAGGATCAGGAATAGAGGCTTAGCTGTGGAATAACTATAGAGTGGGCTCAGGGGTCCTCCAATGTCTGCACCTTACAAGCCTCCCATCCAGAGTCTTTCAGTTTATACAGAGCCCTGCTTGAAAGAATGTGTCTGGCTGGCAGCAACTGGGGCAGTGGGCAGAGGCCTTGCTTGGCATTTAGTGTATGGACTTCCACTCTCTGGCCGGCAGCTGTTCTTGGTGTCCCCAGGTCAGGTGGCCCTTTGTGTGCATCTCCCCAGTCACTGCTACCTGCGGATGAAAAGTGCCCTGCTGCTGGGGTGAAGGAGGAACCTGGCAGGCCTAGACACCTTTACCTTGGGCACTACCCATATGTGGTCCAGGGCCGTTCAGATGACCAAAGTCCCTTGATGTGTCTAATTCCTGAAACTTCTTGGGTAGGCATGGTGTGCAACCCACTCCTGCCCTTGTTCTGGGTTTCCCTGCTGCAGTCACCAAAGGCACCATCTGTGTCACACTCCCTGGGCTGTTTGTAACCACCTAACTGCTTCAAACTGCCTGGCTTCTCTCCTCTTTTTCCTTCCCCCATCCTCACTCACTGGCTGCTGATTTCAGAAGGTTTGGGGAGCAGCAAGGCTCACTCTGTGGGATTAGTGTGTCCCTGAGACACTTCCCTCCAGGCTGGATGGATCTTTCATTGCCTTTCTGATGGTTTCAACTCCCCTTACTGGCTGCTTTTCTCTGTGTCCTGAGAGGCTGCCTGTGTTGGGTCATGCACTTTCTGGCTTCCAGTTTGGCTAGATGGAGGGAATGTGGAGAAAAGCCTGGTCTGTTTTTTTTTTTTTTTTTTTTCATTAGCTTCTTCTCCTTATTGCCTTGGGCTAGTTGTTAGTCCTCTTGGATTGACTTGCAGCCCTGCCTCCCTGCTCTCTCCCCCCATGGTCTTCATCTTCCAGGAGCAAGAAAGCAAGGGCAGCCCCTGGGGCTGACTGGTGGAGTTCCTCCCACATCTGTGTATCAGGGTGCTTACCAGGAGCTGTTAAGTTGCCTGGCTTGTATCATTTGTTTCCAAGGGAGACCCCTCACTCTCAATAGCCCTCTCTCCTCCTAACTCCTTCTTCCTCCCATCTTAGCTCAGGTGTTAATCCCAAGATCACTTTCCATGTTTTGTTTCTCCTCTTCTTGCCCCTCTAGGGAATTTGGGGTGCCATGAGGTATGTTTAATCTTTCACTGTCTTCTCCACCAGCCTGGCTTCCAGGCTGTAGGAATCAGCCCTTTACTCACTAGCACAGTGTCTGTGGGGACTCAGTAAGTTGCTGCTCTGAGAGAATGAGGGAAAGGCTCCTTTCCTAAGCCTCCTAGGATGATGCCTCAGCCCGGGTGGTCCAGCACCACCTATGACTTTGCATCTTGCTCTGTGGTTGCTGGTGGCGGCCCTTGCTGCACGTTCCCAGGCTGCGTGTCCCTGTGACGAGTGATGTAGCAATTTTCTTTTGAATACAGTAGGTGCTCAATAAGAAGTTGAGCAATAAATAACACCTGACTGCATGGTTTAGAGATAGACTTTGTTTTTCTGGAGCTGGAGAGCAGATGCCCTGCGCGGCTTGTTCAATCATCACTTCCCAGTGACTTTGTTGTTTTATTTCATTGTTTTTTTTTTTTTTTTTTCCCCTGTAGGGCTGCTCCTCCCTAGGCTTGCAGAGGTGGCTTTGAACCAGCTGGATCAAACTCTGAGCAACTGTGTGAGGTGAAAACTCACCGCGGAGGGGACAAAGAAACTGGAGCCAGGGAATGCAGGCACCCCTGGAGGAAGGAAACCCGAAAATACTACTGCAAGAACACAACCCTGCTGAACGGTTCTGAGGTAGAGCTGAGACCTCAGTCAGGACTGCAGCTTCTCTGGGGAGGGACAGAGGTCAACAGAGAACTGTTTGGTCAGGACCAGATATCAACTGCCCAGCTGTCTCTGGCCCTCCTATTCTTAGGCCACCCCTCCAAGTCAACCATCTCTATGCTTTTCCATTCTTTCCTTCAAGGGCAGAGAGGAGGCAAAGTATCTGGGTTTTGGGGACCAATGGGATCATACTGTACTGAGTATCACTTTTGGTTCTGCTCCTTCTAGGGCATAACTCTAATCTCTCCAAGCTGCAGTCCCCTCACCTGCAAGGCAGGAAGCACAAGAATGCTTGGTGCTGGTGGCCTTGACAGCAGGGGATCATTAATGGAGACTAGCAATTCGTGCAATACAGTAGGATTGTCTGCAGCAGGTAATGAACTCTCAGTGCTGGAGGTATTCAAGGATTGACTCTTTGTGGTGCTTCAAACTCCAGATGGGGAGAGTGAGGATCAGTCTGATCAGCCTGAATTAGTCCTGTCAGTAGCAGAGGGGAGGTTTTGATTTTGTTAAACAGAGTTCTGGGATTTCATGTGTCAGCGTGCTGCCTGGCAGTTAAGATCTGGAGAGTTTAATCTGAAGAGACCCAGCTCCTTTGTTTGCCCTTTTAATCTTGTCTGTTGCCATGGGAACGGCAAAGTGATTGCAATCACCACTGTTTGTATTGTGAGCCTGCTCCCATCAATGTGGCTTTTGAAAAACAAGAAATAAAAATCTTGACTTCTGCACACCACTCATTACTATTCAGAACAAACCAGGAAGTTCCTTCAAAGGCTTCCTTCCCAGCGCATGCTCTGAAATTCCCAGCAGCCTCATTTCTGACCTACTTTCTTTCCATTCCTTCAGCCAGGTGGCTCTGTGATGTACTCAGAGCATCACCAGGCAGGATGGATGCTGAGTGAGCTGGGGACCCAGTGCTGGTGAGGAGCTGCCTACTGAGCTTCCCTGGAGGAGTGACTGTGTATGCAATGGGTTGCTTTAGCTCCTCCAGCTCATGGATATTACTTTTTACTTTTTTTTACATTTATCTATCTATCTATCTATCATCTATCTATCTATCTATCTATCTATCTATCTATCTATCTATCTATCTATCTAT
>CAJQZJ010001558.1:24599948-24612203 GCA_907164525.1 Lophiomys imhausi
TATCTATCTATCTATCTATCTATCTATCTATCTATCTATCTATCTATTATTTACTTTGCCTGTGTGTGTGACTGTGTGAGCACAGGCCAGTGCTTGCCACAGTGTGTCTGTGGACGTTGGAGGTTAACTTTGGATGATGCTGGTCTTTGCTTTCTCTCTTGTTTGAGACAGGTCTCTCTTTTGTTGTTCCCTGCTGTGTGTTCTAGGCTAGCCGGTCCTCCAGCTTCCTGTGTGAGGGGGTTTTCCTGTCTCTGCTGCTATCTCGTTTTAGGAGTGCTGGGATTGCAGGTGTGGCCTACCTTTCCTGGGTTTTATGTGGATTCTGGGGACTCACACCCAGGTCTTCGCACTTGTGGAGCCAGCACATTAGCCAGCGAGTCACCTCCCCAGATCTTCGGTGGAAGTTGTATTAGTTGCTCATCATCTCAACTGTGATTGCTTCCTGAAGATAAGGAAGAGAGATGCTGTCCAGGGCTATTGCCCTTGTGAAATGGTGAATTGGGGACCAGCAGTCCCTAGTGTGTAGGTCTGAGAAGTGTGGGAATTTTTAGGGGTTGCTGGTCACCTGCAAAGTTACAGCAGTGGCCTGCCCATCTTCTGGCTCCTGCTGGTCTTGAGATCCAAAGGTTCCACGGCCTAGACAGAGATTCCTTCAGCCTCCCTTCAGTGGGCCCCAAAAACCTCTGCCTCCTCTTACAGCTTACAGAATGGTTTATAGTGAGAATGTGAAAATGTTGGCCTAATGCCCAGACCTAATTGATTAAAGCATTTTTCTTCGAGTAGAGAGAGACTCCAGGGAGCATTGATCTCACGCCGGTGTGTAACAGCTGAGAATAAACTGTTGGGTGAGGAAGGGACTTGCCAGAGGTCAGGGGATAAGAGAGCGTCTCCCGGCCCCAGCAGCTTGTTTTGTGTAAATCCGACATCTTTGCAAGACATGCCTCAGGCTGCTTCATTTCATAAACCTTGAAAAATTGAAGCTACTTTTTATTTGAAATACATACATGCTTCATATCATGTCTCTTTAGAGAAGATACAAACTTGTTCAATGTGCCTTAAATTCTCAAGATGCATACTGGATGGCTACAATGTTCTCAAAATAGAACCACAGGCCAGGAAAAAGTTGAACTCCTGTTGATTTCAAATTAGCTCTGATTTCTAATTAGCTCTGATCTCTAGGTTCTGGCATCTTCTAGTTGTGCTATCTTGAGGGATCACTCCACGCCTCAGGCCTTCAGTACTGTTCGGCATTGTGAAGAGAGTGGATACCTTGGTTTGAATGTGAAAGAGTCTCACAGACTCATTGTGTATGGACATTAGTTCCCCTGATGGTGGTGAGGCTGTGGGAAGTTGGACTCTCCGGGATGTGGGAGCCTACCTTGTGGAAGTAGACCTCTAGGGGCAGGTCTTTGGGGGTTACATTCACCTTTGGTGCCTCTCTGAATTCTCTGCTTCCTGGCTGTATCATGTGAGGAGTCACTGTCTCCAGTTTAGTTAGGATGTCTATTCTGTAAAAAAAAGAAAGAAAGAAAGAAAAAAAAAGACCAAATGTAACTTGAGGAGGAAAGGGTTTATTTTGTCTTGCAGCTTGTAGTTCATTATCCAGTAAAGTCAGGGCATGAACTCCCTGGAGGCAGGAACTGGTGCAGAGGCCATGGAGGAACACAGTTACCAACATGCTCAGCCTACTTTCTTATAGCACCCAGGACCACCAGCCCAGGGGTGGCACCCTGACAGTGAGCAGGGCCCTCCCACATCAATCTTCAAACAAGAAAATGCACCACAGGCTTTCCCACATATCAGTCTAGTGGGGGTATTTTCTCAACAGAAGTTCCTTCTTCCCAGATGTCTCCAGCATGTGTCAAGCTGATGTAGAGCTAGCCTGAAATGCCCTATACTTCCACTGAAAGACCCGGGGGAGGGAAGTCCGTCTCCCGACTCCCGACACTCAGGATATCACGGCCACCCCAAAAACTCACAAGAGACCATCTTGATGCAATTGCAAGAGGGGTTTTGTGGGGGGGGGGGGGGGGGCTCAGTACACTGAGGGCGCAATTGCAAGAGGTTTATTTCAGGGGGGGCTCAGTATACTGAGGGCGCAACTCATATCCCACGCAGGGGTAGGATCTGCGACCCCCAGTTGTCTGAGAGTAAAGATTTTATAGGGGAGCACCACAGATTAAGGGGGTGGGGGAAATCACAGGTGGAAAGTACCAGCCCAGCCCATTAGTTAGTCAGCAGGAAACATCCTACACCTGTTTTTCTCAGGATGAATTTAATCTTACTTCACCACCAGTTCCTGAAACCCTGGGGGCCCAAGATAGTCATCTGCTTTGTGGACAGCTAGTTCCTGGAGCCCGGGGCTCATGACACATATGACCTACATTCTTGGTTCCACCCTTTTATGGTCAGCTAAGTTCCGGGAACCACCTGGCAGCTGGCCTGGCTCTACTGCCGACTTAGGGGGTCTTTTAATAATTTTCATTCCCTTCATTCCCCACTTCTTTTAGTCCGTTGTTCTAATCTTAGAACCTATACATCTGTTTCATCAAAATCATCATTATCATACTCCCGCAAACCTTGATATTGTTGCTTAAGCATTAAAAATCTGTACAGCACTTATTCTTTCCCTAACAAAGGTAACAAGCCTATTCAGGATACAGGGTCCCAAGGTAAGGATTAATAAGAGAATCAGGAGGGGTCCTATTAAAATTGAAACGAGGGTGGTCATCCACGGCGACTTACTGTACCATCCTTCGAACCATCCCTGTTGGGCTTCTCTCTCCCTTTTTCTTTTGTCTAGTCTTTCTTTTAGCTTATTCATGGAATCTCTAATCACCCCCGGGTGATCAATGTAAAAACAGCATTCCTCCTTTAGTGCTGCGCATAACCCTCCGTTCTGTAAAAATAACAGATCCAGACCTCTGATTCTGTAAAACCACTTCTGATAGGGAAGTTAGAGATTCTTCTAGCCTGGCAATAGACTGTTGGAGAGATCTCAAATCCTCATCCATATCTGCCCTTAGTTTTTTGAAATTATCTTGGTTTGTTACTAAGGCAGCTGTACCAGTTGCTATCCCAGCAGCTATACCCAGTCCCACTAGTACTGCTAATGTAAGAGAAACCGGCTCTCACCAATATCTAGTGAGTCGATGGTCGAACTCATCTATAAAAGCATCAGCTGGGTGATAGAACACCCTAGGCAGGAGCTGTATTAACACACAGTAATCTTTGGTATCATCAAAAACATTAGTGGCAACACAGGGAGTCAATCCTGTGCTACAAGCCCACCACTTATCTATGCCCGGATACAGGTATCTAGTATCCGAAGTTTTTGGAGACCTCAGGGTCTTATTGCATAGATGTTTATAAGTGGCGGGTGGGTTTCCTAGACAAGTCCCTTGCCCTGATACCTCAGTTAAAGTCAGTCTATTCTTATCATGCCATGAGCAGGCTTCATGGCTGGTGGTGTTATTAAAGGTTCCTGGTACAGCGATGCCCTCATAGTAGGGGGGTCTGGAGGCCAAACAGAGCCAACAGTCCTTAGTCAGCGCAGGCTGAGATTCATTTAGAACTTGAAAAGCTCCCTGGACTAGATTCAGCAAATGCTGACCCGTGGGCGGTAGAGCCTTTAGAGTCATGTTGGGGGGAACAGGAGTTCCGGGAAGTGGAGTGGGATCCAGGGCTCCCTGGGGCCGAGACTTCGGCTGTGGGGGTCCCTGGTCAGGGAGGACCTGATTGGGGCCCACTGGTGACCCCTTGGCACTTTCTATTTTTAACTGAATTTTGAAAGTTACCCCATGATCAGTGCCGTGCATATACCATCAGAATTCCCATGTACTTCCACGCAACCATAGTTCACGGGAGGTCGGGCTCTTGTCTCGTTCAGTTATGGTTATGTTAAGAGGAAGCCATTGTCGGGTGGATGGGAGGCAATACCCAGTAGGTTTGGAATAATTTCAGCGGACCGTTATTAGGTCCCAAGATGAGGAGGGATTCCAGTAAGCCTGTCCTGTTGTTTCACAGCCCCACTCTGCACAATAATAACTCTCCAACCCCCCCACATCGTCTAGCGTCTGCCCTACTTCTACCCTCTCTGGGGCAGACATAAAAGTCCTCTTCAGCTAACCCGCAATGTTCCTTTCCTGCTCCACATCCATACTTAGCTCCCATCCTCCTAGGGTGTTTTCGTTTGGGGTCATTTTCTAGGAGGTGATGGGGGTCTCCCTCAGGTATGTCCCATGTTTCTAGTCCAGCAGCCAGCTGACAGAAGTCAGGTGACAGTTGTGGCCACCATGTCCATGGAGGGGCTATCTTAGATACTGACCAGACAACTTCTCCAGTCTGAGAGATCACCTGCCAGGTTAGTTTCTGGGGAGTATGAGGGTTGTCACTTTTCATTTGAAGAGCACCTGCGACGCAGGTGCAGCTTAAAAGGGTCCACAGTCTTTTCCAATTTCCACTCATCCTTGGAAGGTTCAGGAGCTCTCTTCACATGCGAAGCGTGGATCCAGGCTGAGATGCCCTCTACCTTCACTGCAGTTGGGGTGGTCAAAAGCACCAGGTATGGTCCCTTCCAGCAGGGTTCAAGGTTCCCAGCCAGATGACGCCGGACGAGTACAGTGTCTCTAACCCGGAGTTGATGAGGCACGTTCAGGTCTCCAGCTTCATAAGCTTCTCTGAGCTGCTCCCAGGCCTCGCGCCAGACCACTTCAAGGGCTTTCATGTGGGTGAACAAGGGTTTAGAAAGGACAACATCAGGATCAAATACTCTGCCCGCCTCAGTAAGAGGAGGAGAACTCCCACAGAGAATCTCATAAGGTGTCAGCTTATAACGACCCGGGGTATTTCTGACCTGGAATAAGGCAAAAGGAAGGAGGGCTGTCCAGTCTCCCACGCTGATCTCTAAGGCTAATTTAGTCAAGGTCTCTTTTAGAGTTCTATTCATCCTTTCTACCTGTCCTGAACTTTGGGGATGGTAGGCACAATGTAATTTCCATTTAATCCCCAGTTGAGTGGCCAGTCCCTGACTTACCTGGGCAACAAAAGTGGGTCCATTATCAGACCCAATTACCTTGGGTATTCCAAACCTCCAAAAAATTTCTTTAAGAATCTTCTTGGCCACTGTATTGGCAGTCTCAGTCCTTGTAGGGAAGGCCTCTACCCACCCTGAAAATGTATCTATAAAAACTAAAAGATATTTGTTTCCATACTTAGCTGGTTTAATTTCTGTAAAATCCACTTCCCAATAGGCCCCCACTCGATCTCCCCTGAGTCTTTTTCCCATGTTATGCATGGAAGGTCTGGCATTAGTCAGAGCACAGGCTTTGCAGTTCCTGACTATTTCTGCTGTTAAGTCAGAAAGTCCAGTTATATAATACTCAGAGGACCTTACCACATCTTTTAGTTTCTTTTCTCCTAGGTGAGTCAGACGGTGTAAATTGGTGACATACCTGTGTTCTTCTGAGGCAGGACTCGTTTACCGTCCTCTGTTTTAACCATACCACAAGGTGATTCTCCAGCCAGCCCTAGTTTTTTTTATGGCCTGCAAGTTTTCAGGAGTATACCTGACACTGGTTTCTCTGATATCTTTAGAACCAAGGGTGGTTAAGATCATTGTCCCTTGGGCAGCTCGTTTGGCCTCTAGATCTACCATCTGATTTCCTTTAGCCACTGCATCCTGTGCCTTCTGATGCCCAAGGCAGTGGATAATAGCCACCTTCTTTGGCAGACGTATAGTCTCAAGGAGGCTCAGAATCTCTTCTTTATTTTTAATGTCTTTCCCCGCTGATGTCAACAGTCCCCTTTGCCTATATATTGCCCCATGCACATGGGCGGTGGCAAAAGCATACCTGCTATCAGTATAAATATTGACGGACTTTCCCTCTGCCATCTTCAGGGCTTGTGTTAACGCAGTAAGTTCAGCTTTCTGGGCAGAAGTTCCTTCTGGCAGGCTGCTAGCCCAGATCACTTGCCTCCCGTCTACCACTGCAGCTCCCGCCATCCGCTTACCTTCAACCACAAAGCTGCTTCCATCAGTGTACCAGTTCAGACTTCCTGGCCAGGGTCGGTCCCTTAGGTCACTCCGGGGACCCGTTTCTTCTGCCAGGATATCAAGGCAGTGGTGGGCAGGAGCAGAGTCATCAGCCTCAAGCAGTAGGGTAGCAGAATTCAGGGTGGCGGGGGTGGGGGGGGCGAATATCACTCTCTCAGTCAATAATAGGCTTTGGTAGTGAGTCATTCTAGCATTAGTCATCCACCAGTCAGGGGGCTGCCGAATAATGCTCTCAAGGGCATGGGGTGCCACCACTGTAATCTGCTGTCCCAAAGTCAGTTTATCAGCATCCTTGACAAGTAAGGCCACAGCTGCAATAGCTTTCAGGCATGTGGGCCATCTGCTTGCAACAGGATCCAGTTTTTTAGACAAGTAGGCTACCGGCCTTTTCCAAGGTCCTAAGGTCTGAGTAAGGACTCCTCTGGCAACCCCTGCCCTTTCATCTACATATAGAGTGAAAGGCTTGGTTAAGTCTGGCAGGGCTAAAGCTGGTGCTGTTAACAAGGCCTTTTTGATATCTTCAAAGGCCTTCTGATGTTCAGAGGTCCAGGTGAACCCTCCTCCCTCCTTGGTGAGGGGATATAAGGGGGCTGCTAGTGTAGCGAAACCCGGAATCCATAGTCTACAAAAACCAGCAGTGCCCAGGAATTCTCTTACCTGGCGTGGGGTGGTCGTGACAGGAATCTGGGTGACAGTCTTTTTCCTGGCTTCCATCAGCCATCGCTTTCCATCTTTCAGGGTGTATCCCAGATAGGTGACCTCAGTTTTGCACAATTGAGCCTTCTTAGCAGAAGCCCGATACCCCAACTCACCAAGTTCTGTCAGCAGCCTCTTAGTTTCTTGGAGACATTCAGATTTAGTTGATGCTGCCAAGAGTAAATCATCAACATACTGTAACAATGTTAGCTGAGGATTTTCAGCTCTGAAGGAGGCCAGATCCTGATGAAGAGCCTCATCAAAGAGGGTAGGGGAGTTTTTGAATCCTTGTGGCAATCTAGTCCAAGTTAACTGTCCCACCAGTCCAGTGTCAGGGTCTCTCCATTCGAAGGCAAAGATGGGTTGGCTCTCAGGATGTAACTTCAAGCAGAAAAAAGCATCTTTTAAATCTAGGACAGTGTACCAATTCCTCTCAGGTGGAAATGAACTAAGAAGGTTGTAAGGGTTGGGCACAGTTGGATGAATATCTTGAACTCTCTTATTGACCTCTCTTAAATCTTGGACTGGCCTGTAATCATTAGTGCCTGGCTTCTTTACCGGTAACAGGGGGGTGTTCCATGGTGACTGGCAGGGAACCAAGATGCCCTGTTGTAACAAGTCTGTGAATGTGAGGTCTGATCCCCTCTCTCGCTTCATGACTCATTGGGTACTGCCTTACCCCAATAGGGGAGGCACTGGTCTTCAGCCCCACTACTATGGGAGGAACTCTTTCTGCCATCCCCATACCTCCGGTCTCAGCCCAGGCCTTTGGGAATTCTGTCAACCAGTCACTGATATCCAGGGCCTCTTGTTGCCCAAGAGGCTAGTGGAGCTGATATTCTTATTCAAGTTTTAAGGCCAGTATCATAGAAGTAGGGGTTCCCCACGTCACCTCTGGCCCTTCCTTAGCAAACTGAATCTGTGCCTTCAGCTTGGTTAACAAGTCTCTTCCCAACAAAGGCATAGGGCACTCAGGAATGACCAGGAAAGAATGGGACACCTGTCCTTTTCCTAGGTCAACCGTTCGTGTTGTGGTCCAAGGATATTGCTTTTGCCCAGTTGCCCCTACAACTATAGTCTTTTTGTTTTTTAATTTTCCCAATGGTTGTTTCAGAACTGAATATTCTGCTCCAGTATCCACCAGAAAGTTTACAGGGGTCCCCTTCATGTTCAGGGTTACCCTAGGCTCAGGGAGGGGGTCTGAGCCCCGTCACCCCTAATCATCTTCTTCAAGAGTCAGGGCCTTAGGGGTCCTGCCCTTCTTCTTTGGGCAATCTCGAGCCCAATGTCCTTTTTCTTTACAGTAAGCACACTGATCTTTTTCCAACCGGCGTCTCTGTTCTCCACTTTCGCTCAGTCTAGGTCTTCTGTTGCCCAGGTTCCCTTTCTGTCTAGGCCCTGCTCTTTCCCTTTCTGTATCTACAACTGCGGCCAGTATCCTAGTCAAGTTTCTTTCTTGTTTGCGATCCCACCTATCCTCTCTTTCTTCTCTCTTTCCTGTTTCTCTTCCTCAGTCTCTCTCTTATGGTACACTTTCTCTGCCTCCCTCCCAAGATCCTGCAAAGTATAGTCCTGTAATCCTTCTATACATTGCAACCTTTTCTTAATGTCAGGAGCTGATTGTCCTATAAAGGCCATGGCCACAGCCGCTCACTGCCCCTCATAGGTTGGGTCAAAGGGAGTATATCACCTGTAGGCTTCCATCAACCTCTCAAGGAATATGGACAATGGCTCAACAGGACCCTGAAGTACTTCTCTTACCTTGGCCAAATTGGTGGGGCATCGGGCGGCCCCTTTGAGACCTGCCACTAGGGTCCGGTGGTAGACTATCAGCCGCTCCCTACCTTCAGCCGTGTTGAAGTCCCAATCTGGTCGATCAAGGGGGAATCCAGCGTCAATCTCATTGAGGGCAGTGGGGGTCCCATTGGTCCCTGGGGCATTCTTTCATGCTCCCAAGAGAATTTGCTCCCTCTCCTCTGTAGTGAAGAGAACCTGCAAGAGCTGCTGGCAATCATCCCAGGTGGGCTGGTGAGAGAACATCAAGGATTCCACCAGACCTGTAAGACCAGTAGGGTTCTCAGAAAAAGATGGGTGGTTAGCTTTCCAATTATATAAATCAGCTGATGAAAAGAGCCCGTATTGTAGGGGTTGTAAAGCTGGTGGGCCCACGGGGGGCCGGACCGTTCAGAGGGGTAGAGCCACAGTGGAATCAGGTCCCTCTGGGCTCAACCCCCTCTGACTTCGAGTGCCAGTTGATGGCCCTCCCCTCTCTGCTCCTTGTGTTTCCGGGCTCGGGGCTGGAGCTGGGGCTGGGGGTTGCAATGGTGGTTCCTCGATCTCAGGATAGATCTTAGGTGGAGCCGAAGGTTTTGTTTCTGAAGTTGGCTTCTGTTTTGATTTAGGCTCTGTGCCATGGAGAGCCAGGGCTTGGGAGCCTGGCTTCCTTCCTCTCACCCAAGGTTTTACACATGGGGGTGGGTTCTGAACTAGGTCTTGCCAAACAGTAATGTTGATCGGGATGAGACCCTGGTCCTTCCTTAAAGACAATAGCTTTTACCTCAAAAATAATGGTCCAGTCAAAAGTCCCTTTGGGTGGCCACCCGACATCAAAAGTAGGCCACTCCGAAGCACAAAAAGTCTGCCACGGTCTCTTTTTAACCTCAACTGACAAATTATGAGCCCTAGTTCTAACTTCAGTCCAATGATCCAGTGTCAAACTTAGAGGAGTCGTTACAGTCTGTCCCATTGTCGCAAGTAACACAAAACACAAACACAAGATACACAGAAAAACACTACGAAAAATCCTTCTCAATCTCAAATGCCAGCACCACTCTAGAAAAACAGATGGCCAGGAGGTCTCTTGTGTCCCCTCTCTCAAGAGGACCACTGCATCCTCCCTGGCACCCAGATAAACAGACGGCCGTGAGGTCTCTCATGTCCCCTCTTTCAAGAGGATCACTGTATCCTCCCCAGCACCCAGATGGGACCCTCCCAGGCGTCCCTGGGGTCCCTGTCCTCCTGGGACGTCTCCCAGGGCTACAGCTGCTGATCCACTAGCACGTCTGCCTGATCACCCATCGTCTCCTCAAGGGACGGAAACAGCTGTCAAACCGAAAACAACCTTCGCGAAGTCAACTTTCAGCTTTTGTGCAAACCACATAACAGAACCAGACAACAGAGACAAACCCAGGACACAAAGACAGAAATCTCACAAACCAGACAACAAAAATAGGCCCAAGACACAGAAATCTCACCTCCAAGTGGGTTCTTGTGGAGATTGGGATGGCCGCAAATTCCCGGCCAATGCACCAAATGAAAGACCCGGGGGAGGGAAGTCTGTCTCCCGACACTCAGGATATCACGGCCACCCCAAAAACTCGCAAGAGACCATCTTGATGCAATTGCAAGAGGTTTATTTCGGGGGGGGGGGCTCAGTGCACTGAGGGCGCAACTCATATCCCACTCAGGGGTAGGAGCTGCGACCCCCAGTTGTCTGAGAGTAAAGATTTTATAGGGGAGCACCACAGATTAAGGGGGTGGGGGAAATCACAGGTGGAAAGTACCAGCCCAGCCCATTAGTTAGTCAGCAGGAAACATCCTACACCTGTTTTTCTCAGGATGAATTTAATCTTACTTCACCACCAGTTCCTGAAACCCTGGGGGCCCAAGATAGTCATCTGCTTTGTGGACAGCTAGTTCCTGGAGCCCGGGGCTCATGACCCGTATGACCTACATTCTTGGTTCCAACCTTTTATGGTCAGCTAAGTTCCAGGAACCACCTGGCAGCTGGCCTGGCTCTACTGCCAACTTAGGGGGTCTTTTAATAATTTTCATTCCCTTCACCACCACCACAAACTTCACCACCATATTTCTCCCACCAGGATGAACTTGGACTCCTTTGGGACCGTGAATGTGAGTTTATTTCTGTCAGGCCTTGTGGTTCCAGCAACATGAAAGTTAAAAAAAAAAAAAAAAAGAGGACTTGCTTGGCTTACTTTGCATGATCCATGGTGTTTAACATGAACTTTTGACCACAGATGTGCTTGAAAAGCAATGGAGAATCATGCACAATGACCCTGTGGCTATTGTTGACATGAATTCTTAGAATTAGCTTTCCCAGCCCTCAAGGGGGCTAGAATTCTTCAGGCAGATCTGGAACCTAGCTGAGGGACCAAAGCTTCCGTCATCTCTTGATGTTTTGATATTTACACAGACCAAGTCAGGTTCTAGCAAAAAATCCAGAGTGATGTTCTTCCTGATACAGAGCAGTTCATGATTCTCTGCTTCAGAGCCCATCCTGGGAGAGTCAGAATCATTCACTGATGGCTACGAGCCCTGACCTCTCTGACTGTGTCTTTGTACTTTTCTCCTTCAGAGCGAGCAACCTGGGTTTTTTCCCTTCCTTCCTTCCCCTTCCTTTGTTTCCCTCTTCCTCTCTCCTCCTTCTTCTCTCCCTTCCCCTCTTCCTTCTCCTCCATCAACTAAGTCTTACTATGTATCTATATCCAGCCTGGAACCCACTATAGACCAGGCTGGCCTTGAACTCACAGAGATCCACCTGTGTCTGTCTCTGGCATGCTGGAATTAAAGGTGTGCACCACCATGCTCAGCTTACTATGTTTTAAAAACAAGGTGTTATCCTGCTGCCCTGGCTAGTCTCTAACTCTTGTGCACTCTCCTACATCCCTTCCTGAATGCTGGGCCCACAGTGAGCACTGGTGTTTCTAGATGTTCTTGTACGTAAACAGCACTCCTGTAAATAAAGTGTTGCCAGGACACAGCCACTTCCGTTTATCTCTGTTGTTTCTGTAATGAATTTGCAGAACAATGGTGGAGTTGAATCATTGCAACCGAGGCTGTGTGGTCCACACAGCATAACCTGGAAATGTCTGGCTATTTACAGGAACGGTCTGGCCAGAGTGTTCTCCCTTACCAGATGGCTGCCACTTCACCTTGCAGCTATGCTGCCTACACTAGGGCAGGACCACAGCAGGGATCTAAGAAGCCCCTCCTCTTGTAACTTGGTGGGGCTGATTCTGTGGTGTCAACCTACATTGCAGAGCTCAGTTCCTCCAGGGCCAGTCTGAGGCTGGACCTCCTGGTGCTCATCTGCTGAGCCTTCCCTTCCTCTCCAGCTCACCTGAGCATCTGGTGACAAAACACAGGCAGTGACACTCCTCTCCTGAGCTATGCTTCTAAGAGTCTTGCTTTTTATTTTGGTGGTTCTGGGAGTCAAACTTAGGGTGTCCTACATGCCAGCTAAGTACTCCATCATAAGCTACACCCTCATCCAGGCACACCCCTGTTGTGTCATCTAAAATGCTCAATCACCAAGCCACACACTCATCACATAACTTCTTTTTAAGTCACTAGAAGGTTTCCTACAATCTCTGGAGTGAAAGCTCAATTTTCAAACAGATATAACTGTGTGTGTGTGTGTGCATGAGTGTGTGTGACTGTGTGTGGTGTGTGAGTGTGTGTATGTGTGTGCATGAGTGTGTGTG
>CAJQZJ010001558.1:24627558-24650852 GCA_907164525.1 Lophiomys imhausi
GTGTACCGAGGGGTAATGCACATACGTGTACCGAGGGGTAATGCACATACGTGTACCAAGGGGTAATGCAGATACAAAGCTCACCTATTCAGAGGCAGAATCCAACGCCAGTAAATTTATTTAGTTGTGCAATTGTCTCGTTTTAGACTATTTCCTTCAAAAGACTCCTTGCTCTCATTTTTCTGTCATTTAAAAGCACATTTGAAGGTTGGTGTGATGACATGTAGTACTTGAAATCTCGGTGTTTGGGAGGGTAGAGGCAGGGGGATCACAAGTTTAAGTCCAGCTTCTGCTATAATGTTTCAAAAACTCAAGGGCTGGGATGTAGCTCATTGGTAGAGTACTTGCTTAGCAAACATGAGGCCCTGGATCTCTAATGCTAAAAAAAGTTGTATTGTGAATATTGATATTAAGAATTTTTTGTCCCAGGAGGCTATTATCTTCATTGTGGATTATCTCTGTATGATTGTGTGTATGTACATATTTATATTTGTGTGTGCGTGCCTGTGTGTGTGTGTGTACATGTGTGTGCTCACCTGCACAGGTGGATGTGGAGGCCAGAGACTGATATCCAGATGTCTTCCTCATTCACGTCTACATCTTATTTTTTGAGACAGGGTCTCTCACCGAGCCTGGAACTTGATGTTTCTGCTAGACTGGTTTTCCAGAGAATCCCTAGGATCCACTTATCTTTGCCCTGCAGAGCTGGGATTACAAGCAGGTATCTAGCTCTTCACATGGGTGCTGGAGACCCAAACTCAGACCTTCATGCTTTCACAACAAACATTTTACCTGCAAAGCTATCTCCCAAGCTCCCATAAAATGTTATTTTAAGCTTTTTTCCTATTTTCTAAAACATTAAAAACATATTTAAAAATTTCACGATGTGTACTCTCTCTCCATTCTCCATCTAACCCTTCACACGTCTCTCTCCCCACTTCTCTGAAATTCATGGCCTCATTTTCTTTAACTATCATATATATGAATACTTATGTAAATGCAGCCTGCAGAGTCCACCTAGCAATGCTCATGTGTACATGATTTTAGAACTGGCCACTTGGTGCTGGATAACTAGCTAGGGGACTCATCCATGGGGAGGACTACTTCTCCCTCTCTCAGCAGCTGTACTTGCCTGTAGCTCTGTTTACCCAGTTTGGACATTGTGCTATTTTCTCTGTGCTGTTGATTCATAGTTCTTGATATAGTTTGGAGATAAGTTCCTTGTTAGATGTTTGTGTTATGAATTTTTTCAGATCAGTTTGTGGAATGCTTGTTAATTCTGTTAACAGTGTATTTTGAGGAACAGGGATTTAATTTAGATTAATTTATCTGCTATTTGTCTTTGCCAAGTCTCAAAAACGTCTTTTCGTCTTCTCTGGGGCTTTTTCTACAGTATGTTTGGTTTATGACCCCCTTGCCCTTGCTCTTAGCCAAATGAACAGATGTGCTCTATCTCCAGTTACTTTTTATATATGGAATGGGATAAGAGTTTCAATTTTTTCTATATGATTATAAGTAAAGAAGATTTCCTTTCCCTTGTTGAATTGGCTTGGCTAAAAATTAAGTGACCTTATATGCGAGTCCCATTTTGGAGTATATATTCTGCACTGTCTACCTATTCTGCCCATTCCTGTACCCCAACCTCACTTAACTTGATTGAGATTGTTAGGGAATGACTTGAGGTAGTAGTTCAATTCTTTCAGTATTTTCAGTTTTCCAACTCCCTTATTGGAATTTGGGTTTGTGAATGACAGGATAATTGCACAGGAACTAAAATCTTAATGGTATCAAGTTTGTGCACGACTGTGGAATGTCTTTGCACTTATTTAGATCCTTTAAGAATTCCTTCAGCAATTACAGTTCTCAGTACAGAATTTGCAGCTTTAAATTTGACTTCTTTCTTTTTTTGTTATATATTCATTCATTTTACATCCCGATTGCAGCCCCTCCCTCCCCTCCTCTAGGTCCAGCCCTCCTGCCCCCTTCCTCCTATCCCCCCTTTCCTTTCTCATACAAGGGGAGCACCCCAGCACATCCAGTCACATTAGGACTGAGCACTTCCTCTTCCATTGAGGCTGTGCACTGCAGACCCATTGTGGGGAAGTGGTCTAAAAGCAAGTATCAGAGTCCAGGTCAGAGACAGACCCTGCTCCACTTGCTAGGGGACTTACATGATGGCCAAGCTGCCCATTGGTTACACATGTGTAGGGGGCCTAGGTCATGCATGCTCTTTGATTGGTGCTTCAATATCTGTGAGTCCCCAAAGGCCTAGGTTAGTTGTCTCTGTTGGTCTTCCTGTGGTATTCTTGTCCAACCAATGGCAGGCCCAACCTGAGTCCTACCCCAAGGGAGAGAGCTAACCTATATCACTATTAACAATACTATGCCATGCTTTCAGACAGGAGCATAGCATAACTGTCCTCTGAGAACCTCCATGCAGCAGAGGATCCAAACAGAGGCTGAGACTCACCACCAAACATTAGGCAGAGCGTATGCTATCTTGTGAAAAAGTGTTGTGGGGTTTGGGAACCCAGAACCACATAATTCTGAGGTGGGACAGTGTTCCAGTGGAAGGGAATCCTGAGACCTGGGAGCTCAGGAGCCACACAGCTCTGAGGGGAAGCCCCTTCAGCAGAGGCATTGCAGTTTCCACTGGAGAGATCCTCAGTTGAGCTGAGGAGCTCTGGAGCCCTAGCCCAGCTCTTCTTCATTTCTTCGCTTCTATTCTTCTCTTCATTGCTTCTTGTTTCTTTTGATGAGAGAGTCACGCTAGGCAGCAAATTTCATAAAAGAGATTTATTGGAGGGTCCAGGGTATAGAGGGATGAATCCTGGGGGTGTGACTGTCCCTGCTCCTGGGAGAGGACAGAAGGGAATTGAACAAAGTGGAGGACTTACATAGGATTTCTTAGGGGGAGGGGCTTTTTAAGCCAGAAATTTCCAGGGTGAGGACTGGTGGAATTTCAAGCCCTGAGCTTGGAGAGCTCAGGGATTGGTGGGCTTTTCTGCTCAGGGATTGGTGGCTTTTTGTTCAGACTTAAAAAAATGAAGTCACAGTATAAACATCTAACAAGAAGCTTATCTCCAGGATATATCAGGAACTACTAATCAACAACAAAAACATTTTGTAAGTATGAATTACATTAAATTTCTCCCTTATTCTATTAATTTTGTGAGTGTGATAGATTGCATTTTTTTCACTTGATTTTTTTTCAAACATTTCTAGTGTTCAGTCAATCAACTCTGTACCTTTGTGATACCCTTGGATGCTTGGCCAAGACTTGTTGAACTATTTTCTACTACATTTAATTTGATATTTTTGTAGGATTAAAAAAATCTCTCTAGTCTTTGTCAGCTTTGGTACTGGGTTAGTTTTGCTTCATTAAATGAGTTGAGAAATTGATTTCTCAATTTGGTTTTCCAGGAGTCTGTTTAATAGTGACATCATTTCTTCATAAAATATTTGACAAAATTTATTAAGTCCAATGGATTTACAAATTATCTTTGTAGAAAAAATTTTGTTTAAAATTAAAAGTGAGCAAATATAGGCTAATTTAGATCAAAATTTTATGTTTTGCTCATTTGGGTGAGTTATTTTCCAAGGAACGTGTGCATTTTGGTTAGTTGTCAACTTCATGACTTAAAGTTGTTCAGAATATTTTCATTTTTAAAGCTAGGTATAGAGTCTGGAGCGACGGCCCTTCCTAATATTGGCAATCTATGTTTTCTCTCCTTACCCATAGTGTTGGGCTATCCATTTATTTTTAACCCTTTCAAAGAAACAACGTGGACCAATTTTCCCATTGCTGCTTCCTCCTTCTCGTCAGTTCCACTTCCTACCTTCATTTGCCTTTTGTTTTTGCATCTGTAGGTGGAGGTTTAGACAAGTGGCTTAGTGTCCCTTTTGTCCTTTATGACTCTAGGTGTTGAAAGCTCGACTCTCCTCCTCAGCGCTCTGGGCTGTGCCTTTCAAATCTTAATGTGTTGCTTTCGTTATCACTTAGTTTGAAATTCCCTTGTAATTTCTCCATCGATCTGTGGTTTATTTTAAAAGTGTTTGTTTAATTTCCCGAATCTTGGTGTATTCCTTTTAAATTTAATTCCATGCGGCCAGAGACTATAACTTGAATGATTTTCAATCGTTAAAAACTTGCTGAGACACGTTCTTTTGTGAAGCACGTGGCCTGCTCGGCGGCGAGGAGCTTCTGTGTACCTGAAAGGGATGTGAATTCTATTGCAAGGTGGATTGATCTGCAAATGTCAATGAGGTCATCTTAGAGAATAGTATTAGAATCTCATATACATCTATATCTATATCTAAATTCATATCCAATCCACATCTATATCTATATATGTTATAGTTCTAATGATCTTGTGGACATATGAGGTACAGCAGCTCTGTTTTGGGGGTGCCGAGTAGAGAGACGATTTATCTGTAAGGTTCTAGATTTGGTATAACATTCAACCGAGGCCCCCACATGTTACAATCATTTCTACCTAAACCATCAGGCTAACAGAAGGGTCCCGGTCTAAGACTTATTTATTCACCTTGTTCTTGTTGGCCTACTGTGTGCTGCGCTGATTCGGGGGAGCACGAGAAGACAGGCTTAAGTTTCACCAAGGAGGAGGCTATCAATGCCCTGTGCTTGAATTGAATACGCTGGGACACACGGTCTCCTTGGTGCCTTACACGAAGGATTTGAAGGACTTACCACCGAGTGTGCCCTGTGAGCAGTGCCCCTAGAGTTGAGCATTTTCGGTGGGCAGCACACTTGGATTTGCGCATGCTCACTGAGTCACTGAGGACTTCACATGCTTCAAGGGTAGTTCAGTGGCATATTAATCTCAGTGAGTAGCTCATCTGGAGACTTAATACATTCAATATGTAACTTGCTTAGAGATTAGGTATGCTCGGTGCAACTGGGCACTGAGGGTATTCAGAGGTTACCTCACTTGGGGATTCTCACCATCGGACAGTTTCCCTGGGGACAGTGTGCAGTGGGATGCTTATTTAGACATTGAGCATGCACAGGGAGAAACTCACCTAGGTGAGCTGTGGGTCTTTTTCACTGCTTAGCTCTAACCCTTGGTGCTCTGGTCTTGGGAGCACCCAGGAATTAGCTGCAAGATGCAGAGTTTAGAATTGTCAGACCCAAGCACTTCCTTGAGCAGCGGGGGACTGGCAGCCCAGGAAGTTAAGAGTTGTTCAAGGTCACACTGTCAGTGTCCTGTGCAGGGGTAAGTCACCCTGCATGGCCTTCTGCAATACCTCATTTGTTCTTTGGAAACTTAGACAATTTGTGACAGATGATTTTTACAGTGATCGGACAGGGAGGACAGAGGTAAAGGATGCCCATTAGGAGAGCAGTTGGGGGAGGGAGGACACTGTCAACCGCCCATCTTCTTGCTTCTTGGTGGACTTTGTTTTCTCCAAGGACTGATTTACTGGGGATTGAGGCCAGAATTTATAATAGGAGCACAGGGCATTTGTGGTTTAATTGCCCTGAGTAATTGGGAAGGCAAGGAGGAGAGGAAAGCCCTTCAGGGGGAACGGTAATTATTTGTGTACAGAAATCACAGCACTCGTTGGAAAATGTTTGTGTACTCTTGTGTCTCGGCGAATGAGCATGCGATGTGCACATTTTAGAGCAGTTTATCAGGCCTATCTCTCAATCTGTCGGAAAGTGGTGTCGCCATAAGAGTCTGATGGTTTATTTCTTTCTGTTTAAGCAAAAAGTAAATTATCTGGCCCATTAATATCTGGGCGCTGTAATCCATTATTAGAGGAGAAAAGTAAAAGCCCTACACTAAGATGAATGTTTTCTTTTAAGATGATTAATAATGCCAGGCCCCCGGGACATTTCTCTCACCGCTGCTGGCCTTTGTGGGGGAAAGAAGAGAAACAGAGTGGGAACATTATGGGCTATGGCTCAGTGTTCACTCCAATGATCCTTTTGTCTCCTTCCTTCTTCCAGAGCCTTTACCAGCTCCCTAGGGCTTTTGTCATATAGGACAAAATTCTAACTCGTGGAAAACCAGCTGATGATGCCTGCTTCCTGGAGCACCTATGATGTGCTTAGCTCTGCACCGTGGCAGAAGCAAAGAGAAGGCTTTTCTGCTCTTGGATAATATTTTGGTGCACTGGGAGAGATGAGGACAGCTTATGGAGAGGTACCAGTTGTGAGGCAGAGAGGATGGGGCAGTTGTGAGGATCAATACAACCAAGAACAGGAGAGACTGACCCTGGGTGGTCAAGGAATGCTTCCTGGAGGAGGTGAGCTGTGGGGGATGAGAAGCCTGTGGAGGGCCCCAAGCATGCAGACTGACTCCGGAGCACCGACTTTGAGCTAGGAGCTTAATGGCTACGGTGGCTATTGCTGCTGTGCTGCAGTCCTTCAACGTCACAACTGTGACTGTCTCCATGAGTGAGACAAATGAGGCTCAAAGAAGTGAAGTCATCTACCTGGTTTCCCAGTGAGTGAGGGGCAGAGCCAGGGTGAGCACTCAGTACTGGGGAACTCTGAGGTACTGGGGTGTTGAGCCTGGGACATTCACTGTTCTCATGTATATGTGTGTGTGGGCAGTGTGGTAAGGTACTATGTTAGTAGAGGCTGCCCTGTCTGGCAGTAATTAACCTATAAAGATGCAGGGGTATGGAGTCTTAAGGGGTTCAGGTTGGAGGGCAGGAACAGTCTCAGTGCTGGGTCCCAGCTTGGACCTCAGCAGGTGATACTGTGTCCCTGGGCGCTGTTGGGGCTTTTCTCCTTGCTGGCAGGGAAAGGTGTGATCTGGCCTTGTATCTCTAGCCTCACTCGTGGGCTCATGCCACATCATCTCATTGCTGATGACTGCAGCAGCCCCCAGGCTCACAGCCACAGTGGCTTCTGTCCACAGGGGCCACCACTACAATCCCGGTAAAGCACAGATCTGTCCCAGACACCCTTGCTGCCAGTATGCTGGAAAATCCCCATTTCCACAGGGTCCTCAAGAATGCTGCAGGCCCCTCCTCCTACCCCTGATTTCCTTCTCTGCCTTTCTAGTCAGAACCCCCTTGCCCCTCTCTTGACCTTCTTTGGATTTCCTGCCATCTGAGAACACATTTGCTAGGGAGAGATCCCCCTCCTGGTCCAGATGCTTGTGGCCCTCATGTATCTCTCTAGTGTGCTGGGAAAATCCATCTTTCCAGGTCTGAGGACAGGGTTGGAAATAGGGATAGACTTTAACGTTTTTGAATGGATCAGGCCCAGAAAAGAGGAGAAGAGCCAGGGGTGCCTGCATCTCCTCCAGCCATCCGACAAGTGTTTCCCTAGCAACCATTTGTGGCTATCTCTGAGGCTGGGCATTCAGAACACCAAGAAAAGTGAGGTAGGCTGTGCCCTGTCTTCACGGCATGCACAGACCACAGGTTTGACTTTCTACAAACCATAGCTGCTTTCTTGGGGAAATCAGCTGAACTGTGTAGGAATAATGTTGAGAGCAGACATGGCTGAGCCCAGGCTCTGTCTCTGTACCCCATGATGCCAAAGATGGGGTGAACCCTGAAGGACGTAGCCACAGTCTCAAAAGTGGCAGCTGGTCTGTCTCAGTCCCACATCTGATTTTCCCTGTGTGGAAAAACCTCCAGGGCTGAGAGTGGTCCATCTTCCTTGGGCCCCTCCACTGCAAGGTGCCATTTGAGCTGCTGTGGCCAGTTACTTTTGTGAGCTATTCCTGGAAGCCTTGCAGTGGCCAGAGAAGTAGGTCTTGGAGCCACTGCCCACAGCACAGAAGGAGGGGCTCCTGACAACAGGCAGGCATTGTTTACTGTGGACAGACAGCAGGCTGCGTGTTTTCCTAATTTCCCAGAGAGCTCATTTTACGCTCTGCTAAGAGCTCAATGAGCTGGTACAAAAGCTGGGAGGTCCTTCTGCTTCTATCGGGATGGTTGGTGGGAGTCTGACAAGGCACTCTGCTGGGGACCAGGCATCCAGAGCCATGCTCTTGAAGGTCTCCTCTTATAAGGGCAGCCAGAAGATACCCTTGTGACTAGGGTGGACAGCTAGTGCATCTCTACAGTGATGATAGCTTTGGGGGCCTCTCAGCTGGTGGAGACTAAACTCAACAATACTAAAAGACTAAAGGAGTCTTTTCCAAGCTTCTGGGATGGTTTCAAGGAAGAGGAGGCGTGACATAGAAGATCAACTGGCCCTCACACCGGCCCAGAGTGAGTTTCTATCCAGAGTGACTGGGATGAGCCAGTTGAAGTCTGGAAACGTTCTGTGGTGCAAACAGAATGTCAGGACCAAGATCTGGCTTCAGATTTAAGTAGGGGCCCATGAAAGGTACCTTGAATGAGGCCCAAAGAACTTGCTATCTCCTCTGTGAATTTGTTTTTACATTCACTTATTTATTTTGTGTGTGTGTACACATGGAGGTCAGAGGACAGCTTGTGGAAGTCAGTTATCTCCTTCCATTTTGCGGGCTCTGGGCATCAAACTGAGATCATCAGGCTTGGCGGCAATGGCCTCATAGTTTTCGATTATTTTTTCTTTCTACGGCATTGAGAATGGACCGCAGGCTTCTCACACGCTGGTGTTTTTGTCTGCCTTGCATTTTTAGACAGGGCTATCACTGACTTGGAACTTAGCAAGTGGACCAGATTGGCTGACCAGCAAGCCATTGGGATCCTTTTGTCTCCACTCTTCCCAGGGCTAGGATTACAAGCACATGCCATGATTCTCAGCTTTTTAAAAAGTGAGTGTCCTGGGGAATCAAATGCAGGTCCTTGTGCTTTCAAGGCAAGTACCTTAGTGGCCAAAATCCCTGGCTCCTCTTACTGGTGCTATATACACCTTATATTCTATATCTGAAAATTCCAATGTCCAAAGCTCTGTGAGTCTTTATTTTTTCCTGAAAACTCATACCCATTTTTCTTCATTTCTTTGTGTACTTAGTATTTGGGCCTCTAAACTGCTTATTAACTTTGGGACTTCCCTTGGGAGGATTCCTGGGGCCTTGCTTGCGATATGGTTTGCTAGAGAGATTTGTTTGCTTCTTCAGTGACTGGGGACATTTCCCAAGGTTTCAACCCAAGGGTTTCCATGGACCTCACAATGTGCCTAATTCTCAAAATAGCATAAAAATCAGGCTGTGTCAACAGTGAACTTTCCTCATTGGCCAATATCAGGGTCAAGACAAATCCTTCACTGTTTGTGGGGAGCCAGATGTATATTTTGTGGTCACATTGAGCCTACATGGATCCTCTCTCTAGTTCTCAGCTTTATGTGACGATTTCACATCTCACCCCCAGCCTTGGAACACTGGTCTGTGACTGAGTTTAACCTTTCCCTTCCATAACTTAGGTGGCCTCAGAAGAAGACCCTCCAAAACCTCAAGGATTGGAGGGTCTAACAGGAGCATCTGGGAGAAAGAAGTGTTAGCTCTCATCTTCCTTTCTAAAGTCTTATTTGACTTTGTTTTGGGTCTCTGTACATCTTTCTTCTGTGCTCGATCAGGTAATGATTTAAACAGTGTTAAAACATGTTTCATACAACTCCTTAGTTGTTCCACCCCGGAAGGCCTCATAAAGGGATTGACTCATATCAAATCCAACCCGTGGTTGGAAACAAGCCTTTGTGTCATTCTGTATAACTTAAGTTATAAAGACAGGTTATAAAGCCCAAGACATGTTCACACCCGGGCTTCTTCTCAGTGGTCAATGCTAGTCTTGAGGGTCGCAGCACCATTCACTACAGCCTGGACCTCCAAGCTCCTCTTAAAATTACAGGGAAATGCTGGGTAGGTCACAGGAATGTCCCCCTCCTGTGGCTCCGATGTGGGACCTGGCCTTGATCCTCGGTATCGGGGGTAACACATTGACTCTTGAGCCGCACCTGAGCCTCTAGATGCAGCACTGAAGGATTTGAGGGGCTTGACCCAAGGGTAGGCAGGAACTCAGTGAGTGGCACATCTAGAAGGCTGGGAGTATCACCTTATTCTTCTCTCCTGTTACCTCTGGCCTTTTCTTTCCACTTTCTCTTTTCTTCTTTTCTCTCCTCTGTCTCATCCTCTTTCTTTCCTTCCTTCCCTTTCTTTCCTTCTTTTTGTTTATGTAGCCCAGGCTAGCCTCAAACACATGAGCCTTCTACCTCAGTCTCCTGAGATTGAGGTCATGCTGTGTACTGCTGTGCCCAGCCGCCTTCTTTTTTGTTAAAGCACCCATTTACTACTTCATATCTTAAAAATAATTCTTGTTTTTTATTTATGAATTAAAATTCATAATAGAAAACATAGAAAAGCACAAGCCCATCTAGCAGTATTTAATCCATTATTTATATTTTTCCTGTGTGTAGCTATATATTTGTGGTAGGGAAAAGAGAAAACATATAATTCAGTACTTTGTATTATAAAATTTGGATAATATTCTGTGACATAGTTTTTAGAAATTACTCTTCTCCCATTTAATAATCTATTACATAATTTTTATTGCTCCAAGTATCTATGAAGACATATTTTGAAAAGATTATTTTTAATGGCTCATAGTTTCTGTGTGTGGAATATTAGGTATTCAATTGTATCATGTATAAATAAGTCTCTGATAAATACCTCTGTGGATATTATTTTTGCCATTTACATTTGATTTTTTTTCCCTGTGCATATATTTCTATAAGTGGATTTGTTGGCTCATTTTTAGGTTTTTGATGATCAAAGAAATCTATTCTATAATAATGTGAAGTGTATGTGTATATGTCATATAAATGTTAAAAATATTGTTTTGAAAAACCGTGCAATACAAATAACATGGCTTATTGGAAAATGGGTTTGAGCACTCAAAATTTATGTTTCATCATGACCATGGCATGAATAAAAAATAACAACCCTAATAAAATGCTATTTAAAAAGTAATTATATTCACGATAAATCAAGTAACTACACCACTTGATATTGGGCTTTTCTGTTTGCAGGTTGCTTCCTGGGAAGGGAACAAGGAAGGACTTGTGATGAGGAATGTCCTTCTGGAAGATGGTACAGAAAAATTCTATAGAGTGGTGTGCAGTCTTTCACAGGGGCCTTCAAGGAAGAGCAAGAAGCTGAGCCACGGAGGGCAGAGCATACTGAGGAGACAGTCAAGGGTGAACTTCAAACTCAGCAGTTGGCACATAGTGGCTTAAAATGACACTTCCTAACTTTCTTTCTCCTCATGACCCTTTTTTGCTAGAGAAATTAAAATTTGTTTATTACACTTTTTAAGTTATTTATTATGCATTTGTGTGCACACGTGGTGTGTGTGTAGTGGTCAGAGAACAACTCTCAGGAGTTGGTTTTCTCCTTCCACCATGTGGGTCCTGGGGCTTGACTTCAAGTTGTCATTCCTAGAAGAAAGTGTCTTTTCCTGCTGATCCATCTTGCTGGATTTTGCTAGAGAAAATTTTATGTGATCCTGGGCATATAGGTATAAACTCAAACATTTAGTGGAGTGATAAATCACAAAGAAATGTATTTTTAAAAATACTACTTTGGTATAAATACGATTTTTCCTCTTATAAAAGATGAAAAAAATTGGACAAGACTGATAAGATGGGCATGCTTGTTTGTTTAATATAATGCAATCCTAATATACTAATTTGATATTTATATGTTAAGGAATAACAATGGGGAAATATTTTAAAAGCCTTTGTTTTTTTTTGTAATTATGTGTCTTTAAGGGCAAAATAAAGAGGGACATGCAGCAAAAACACTGTAATTCATAACTCGTGGCAGACTCGAATCCAAGACAAGGTGCTTTGGAGCTTTACAACTTGTCAGCATGTGCAGTGCAAAGCATGACCCAATGCATGTTGGGTGTCTGGCACCGAGCCTGTGGTGAAGTTGCAGATACAACAGGGCAAGCCCTGCTAAAAACACTTGGACTCATTATTTGTTTGATTTTGACTTGATTTTTTGATCATTGTGTGTTCAGAAAATGTTTACCATTGTCAAGTTTTTAATGCTCACTCCCGTTCAGTTCTGAGGACTCATATGGGGTCCTGACTCACAGTGTAAGGCATTTTGGCTTGCTTAGAACATAGACTCCAGGAAACACAATTATGGTCCTCTGGGCTTCATGACGTCTTTCTTTCCTGTGCCCATTGTGTACGACCTTGTTTTCAATACAGAAACATGCACTGTAGACAAACAGGACTGCATGCAAAATTGGTGTCAAGAGAGACTGTTCCTTTAGATTTCTACTGTTGTGTGTAACAGAGCAGGACTCTGTACAACACCTTATTAAATGTTGCCAGTTAAGCACCGGGGAGATGGCTTCTTGGATAAAGCCCTTGTCTTATAAATATCCTTACCTGAGTCCATCCCCAGACCCCACATGAGAATGCCAGGCATGGTGACATGTGATTGTAATCACAGTTCTGTAAAGGCAGTGAGTGATAGGCAGGTCCCTGAGGTTCAATGGCCAACCAGTCTAGACTAATCAGTACACTCCAGGCTAAAGAGAGAACCTGTCTTAGAGGAGGTGAACCGAGTTCTTAAAGATGACATCCAAGATTGTCAATTGGTTGTAAAACATACATACATACATGCATACATACATACACACATATGTATTATATACACATACACACATGCAAACATATACACACACATATGTATTATATACATACATGCATACATATATACATACATATATATTTGACAATTCATGGTTTAATGTTATATTGAATATTTCAAAAAGGCTAGAAATTATCTTGAATATTCCACCACAATGAAACATGCAATGAATGAGGTGATTGTTATGCTAGAATTTATACAACATGTATGTTTATGGAAACCTCACACCACCCTACAAATACACATGTCTATGTGCCAATTAGGAACTAATTTTTTAAATTGAAAAAAACCCAAAAGATTTTTGTCTTGGCTTACTTTGTATTGCTGTGATAAAACACCATAATCAAGGGCAATGTGAGTGGGGAGGGGGTGGTTACTTGGCTTACACTACTATGGACAGGTGCTGCAGTCCATCACAAAAGGAAATTGAGGCAGGAACCTGGAGGCAGGAACTGAAGCAGAAACCATAAAGGATAGCTGCTTCCTGGCTTGCTCCCCATGGCTTGCTCAGCATGCTTTCTTATACCACCCAGGATCATCTACCCAAGGCTGGCACTATTCCTAGTGGTCCTGTCCCTCCCACACCAATCATTAATCAGGAAAATGTCCTACAGACCTACCTACGGGCCAGTCTAATGGAGTCATTTTCTCATTGAAATTCTGCCTTCTCAAGTGACCCTGGCCTGTGTCAAGCTGACCACAAACAAACAAACAACCTCCCAAACTAACCAGGACAGTCCCTCGCCAACCATGATCATTTATTTTACAGTGTGTATTTTTCATTAATGGGATTTGTGCCATTTCTTATATATTCTGTTGCCAGTTCTACAACATCTATGAGTTGTTGGACCGTCTGCTTACTTTTCTATTGGAATCTTTCTTATTTATATTTTGCTATATATAAAGGTTATTGTTTTTTTCTCTGTCTTAATTATGTTTTCTTTAGCCTGCGGCTTTCCTCTTGTCTCCGTTCATGGTTCCTTTGAGGTACAGACTTTGGAATGTTGCCAGCAAATCTCTACCACTTTACTGTTTCATCCATCTCTTTCTGCTTGAATAGCTCTTCTTTGTTCAGCAACCACTTAACATATATACACATATTCTCTCCAAGACTTTTAAAATTTTTAATATCTAGCTTTTCAAATCAGCTCAGTATTTATTCTTGCACATGGTGTAATGATCCAATGATTTTTCCCTCATATTGCAAATGTCCCCAGCACTTAAACAATTTTATCTGCTTTTATAAACATCAGATTCTTCTCATAGTGCCAATTCCTTATTATTTTGAAGGAGCCTATGTAAGAATGACGCCTCTTATCCACAGATCTGAAGTCGGTGTTTTTCTCAGTACACTCCTAATTGAATTATGTTAGTCTTGTGGTTAAAACTCTTGCAGTGTATTTTAGTTAGGTTCCTGTTGCTGTGTTAAAACACAACTTGGGGGAGGAAATGGTTTATTTCATCTTACAGCTTGTACTCTATTATCCAGGGAATCAAGGAAAGTCTTCAAGGCAGGATCCTAGAGGTACAACTGAAGAAGAGACCATGGAACAGTAAAGCTTACTGCCTTACTCCTCATGATGAGCCTCTGTCTCCTCCTCTTCTTCCTCTTTCTGTTTACATCTATCAAGTCTATAAAAGGCTTCTTAGTTTACAGCCTATAGAAAGCGTCTGCAGGCTGGATTGTGGACAAGACAGAGGTTTCTTGAAATTGAAATTTAATTATCAATTGTATTTATTAATAAGTATAAACTATAAGATTAGGATGGTGAAGCAGTTAGTGAGCTGGCGGGAAGCTGGCAGGCCTGGGCTGCCTTAAGTGGCGGCCTGACTTATCCTGGGGAAAAAGCCCTGGACCAAGGGTGGCCTTCACCACCTGCAACTTAAACTCTATTAAGTAATATCTTAATTAATAACTATAAGTTATTATATTAGACCAGCGGGGCAGCTGGTGGCCTGGTGTGAGATTGGCAGGCCCGATTTGCCCTAGAAACCTGCAGGCCTGGAGGGATAACCTGGCAGTGTGGTCTGGTGACGAAGCTGGCGGGGTAGCTGCAAGATACTTATTAACAACAATAAACTATTATATTAGACCAGCAGAATTGCCAGAGGCCTGGAGGGACAGTCGCCGGAGTTCAGCAGGAGGCTGATGGGCCTGGATTGCTTGGACTGGCAGCTTATAAGCCTCCGTGGTCCTTTCCCCTATAGTTAAATACACCAAGACCTTTTAATGTTTCAACACTTTGCTGGACAGACTCTCAACTAACTAATCTAAGTTAACCTGGACCATTTAATCCCAAACAGCCATGTGGCCTGTTGTTGCCTTCCAGGGTTCTCATACACATCTGTTTGCCTCCATGTCTTCTGCGGAAAGAGACTCCTCTGTGTCAAATTCAGGGTTCATGTTTCTGTCTCAGTAAGTCCACCTTTCTGCCCAGTTAATTGGCCATCAGTGACTTTTATTAACCAATCAAGAGAATGCCTCAGAAAGGGTGGTAACAAAATCTCAGTATTGAAATCAGCCAATCAGAAGCAATGTATTAGACTGTCCTCTAACAGTTGCTAGATCCCATCTCGGTGGATTGTGTTTGTTTCTGAGGGCTGTTGGGATAAAGTCTCACGAGCAGTGCGGCTTAAAACAACACAGGTTTATGGTTCCACCATTCTGGAGGCAGGAAGTCTCCCTGAAGAACAGCCCGGGAGTCCTTCCCCACTTCAGTCTAGCTTATGGTGACTGCTGGCTTTCAACAGTGTCCTGGGCTGAAGCTGTGTCACTCCCATCCTGGTTTCTGTTCTCATGTGGTAGTCTCCTTGATCCTGGGTCATCACATGGTCATCTTCTTGGAAGGACACCAGCCACACTAGATGAAGAACCTACTCTGTTCCAGGGTGACCTCATCTTAACAATTTGTATCTGCAGCATTCCTATTTTTCAAATAAGGTCACATTATGAGTACTAGAGGGTAGAATTATATAATATGTAGGTTTTTTTTTTTTACCGGGGCACAAGGGGGTCAGGTTCAACCTATCACTTAATAACACCAATCAATTAATTTGAGACTAATAATGCAGAAGTCTTTTCAGTGTTTAATATTGAATATATATGTGTTCTAAAGTAATTAATTTTGTAACATCAAACCATTCTCAAAAGCCTAAAATAATTTTTATTTATCCATTAATATAATTTAAAATTTGTCCTGATGTTAAATACATGAGATTTATATCTATGTTCTTTTTAAAAAATATTTATTTATTTACTTCAGGTTATATCTCCATCATAGTGTCCTCTTTCCATCTCTCCCACCCTTTACTCCCTATCCCTTCCATCCCATTCCTCTGTAGTGGAGTGTCCCTACATAACAGTCCCCACCCCAGTTCAGCAGTCATATGAGGGCCTAGAGCCTCCTCATACACTGGGGGCCTACAAGGCAGCACCACTAGGGCAAAGTGTCTCATTGATAGGCAACAAAGTCTATGTTCGTGTTCCCTTTGGTGCATTGGTTGTAGTATAGTTATGCTGTACTATATGGCTAAAATCTGATTATAAGTGAATAGATGCCATGTGCATCCTTCTGGGTTAGCTCACTTAGGATGAACTTCTCTAGTTTCATCCATTTGGCTGCAAATTGCATGATTTCGTTGTTTCTGATAGGTGAGTAGTATTCCATTGTGTAGATGTACCACAATTTTTTTAATCTATTCCTCAGTTGAGGGACATCTTGGTTGTTTTCAGTTTCTAGCTATTACAAATAAGGCTGCTATGAACATAGATGAGGAAACATCCTTGTGGCTTGGTGAGGAATCATTTGGATGTATACCCAGAAGTGGCATGGCTGGGTCTTGAGGTAGAGCTATTCCAAGTTTTCCAATATATTGCCAGACTGATTTGCATAGTGGTTGCACAAGCCTGCACTCCCACAAGCAATGGAGGAGAGTTTCCCTTTCTCCACACCCTTGCCACCATGTGCTGTCATTTGAGGTTTTTTTCCTTTATTTTTTATTTCTTCAAGTTACATCTCAATCGCAGTCCCCTCCCTATTCCCCCTCCAGTCTCACCCTCCCACCCTCAACCTGCCATCCTCTTCCCTTTTTTTTTTCTTTTAAGTTTAAGGTATATCTTATTTCCCCCTACAGTTTCCCCTTTCAGTCCAACAAATGGCTCTTTCTCTTATAATAATAAATACAATACAGTACAACAGAGGTAATTAGGCAACAGTTATGAGGGTTATATGGCTTAACGTACATTCCCAATGACTAGTCCATATGTATTTGGTACCTGAGTTTAACATTCTACTATCTAACCATCTCCATGAGTTTAAAGTTATATATCTGACTCAATATTCATACTAATTGCAACACAATTTTAAAAGTATCTTCTTAGATGTATAACACTCTCTTGACTCCTAAACAACTCAAAATTTAATTATGAGACTCTATCTATCTGTTCTTCAATCACCTCAGAGACCTGAGAGGGATAAATATAGCTGATTTTATAGGAAGTACAGGGTCTGCAGCTTCCCAAACTAAGAAATGACATACCAGTGGCTGCCTGGACAGTTCCATTTTCTCTCCATACATTACAGCATCGCTCTTCAGTTGTTTGGCCCCGCTTCTCTGACAGACATTGATTGTAGAGCAGGGATTATGAAGGACTCACCTACCCTGTCTTGGCAGAGCTAGGCTGTCGACTTACCTGCTTCCAGGTTTTGTCCTTTTTGGACAACATTGTGTCTACAGTTGGAGCAAGGGGCTTTTCCTACCAAGAGATAGGCTTGCGACTAATTCAATCATCTCCCACTGGAGATTCTTCGATGCTCATCTTCTACTTGGAGGAGAATAGGGGGTGCTGTCAGGAGTTGATATGTCTTGATATAAAAAAATCTAAAGTTATGAAAACATCTTTGAATGCCATATTCTGCAGATCTCTTGAGGTTTTTGAAGAGACCCTATCTGTCTCTTATATTAGGGTAAGCAGATGTTGCTTGTCTCTTAGCAGGTTTATTTCTGATTAGCTTAGCAAGTAACTATAATAGGCTGTCATAGTACCTAACAGAATGACCGGCTTGCATAACCATTAGTTTGCATTTCTTAATTATCCTAAACAGTTTATGACAGTTAGTAGTAAAAGGCCGAAACATCACATTTCATTTTTTTTCTTTAAAAATTTCTCCTAACCCTTCCATCCCATTTCTCTGGGGTGGGGTGTCCTTATATAACAGTCCCTCATCTCAGTTGAGAAGTCATATGAGGGCCAAGAGCCTCTTCATTCATTGGGGATCTAGGGAGCAGTACCATCAGTGAAAAGTGTCTTGTTGCCTGGGAGAGAGAACTACTAAACAAACAAATCAATAAGCATACAATAGATAAAAAAGACTAAAAAATAGAAAAAATATAACTAATATATAAAAAATAAATAAAAAATAAAAATTAAAAATAAGAAGTCTATGTCCAAGTTCCCTTTGGTGTGTTAGTTGTAGTATCGATACCTTCTACTATATAGCTAAAATCCTACTATAAGTGAATAGATGCCATATGTGTCCTTCTGAGTCTGGGTTAGTTCACTCAGGATGAGCTTTTCTAGTTCCATCCATTTGGCTGCAAATTGCATAATTTCATTGTTCCTGATAGCTGAATAATATTCCATTGTGTAGATGTACCACAGTTTTTTAACCCATTCTTTGGTTGAGGGACATTTGGGTTGTTTCCAGTTTCTAGCTATTACAAATAAGGCTGCTATAAACATAGATGAGGAAACTTCCTTATGATTCCATGAAGAGGCATTTGGGTGTATACCCAGAAGTGGTATGGCTGGGTCCTGAGGCAGAGCTATTCCAAGTTTTCTAAGATATCGCCAGACTGAACTCCATAGTGGTTGCACAAGCCTGCATTGAGTTTTTGATCTTAGCCATTATGACAGGTGTGAGATGGAATCTCAGAGTAGTCTTAAGTTGCATTTCTCTGATGATTAAGGATGCTGAGCATTTCTTCAAGTGTCTCTCAGCCATTAGGGACTCCTCCTTTGTGAATTCTCTGTTTAACTCTGTTCCCCATTTTTTGATTGGATTATTTGGTTTCTTGGCATTTAATTTCTTGAGTTCTTTGCAAATTTTGGATATTAGCCCTTCTCAACTTCATATGGAATAACAAAAAACTCAGAATAGCTAAATCAATCCTGTATAATAAAAAAACATCTGGAGGCATCACCATCCCAGATTTCAAGCTATACTACAGAGCAATAGTAGTAAAAACAGCATGGTACTTGTATAGAAACAGTTCAGTGGATCAATGGAGTCGAATTGAAGACCCAGAAATGGACCCACACACCTATGGCCACCTAATTTTTGACAAAGAAGCCAAAACTGCACAATGGAAAAAGGACAGCAACTTCAACAAATGGTGCTGGTCCAACTGGATGTCCACTTGTAAAAGAATGAAATTAGACCCATACTTATCACCTGTACAAAACTTAAGTCCATGTGGATCAAAGACCTTAACATAAGGCCGGACACACTAAATCTATTAGAAGAGAAAGTGGGGAAAACCCTTGAACTCATCGGCACAGGTGACAACTTCTATGTTCTTTAAAAACAAAAAGCAAAACAAAACAAAACAAAAAAACATTTATTTACCTGCCCCTAGAGGCATTGCAGATTTAGCTATGTCACATGTGCATCTGTAGGTGGCAGAGAGGAGAGAGGCTATATCTACATTCAGTGTTCTGACCTATGAACATCTGAATGAATAGTAGCCTAACATTCCTGGGAAAAAAGCAAGCTGGATACCAACACAACGTTTGTGCCATGGGGTAGCCTGTGATGACTACCAGACCAGCACCAGGCAAGTACCAGATGGGCTTTCAGGACAGGAAACAAGTCAGAAACTAGAAGAACTTTGCTGGGCCCTGGATGTAGGGGTTGTGGAGACCCAACTCTGGGGTGAGATCTGGCCCAGATGGGGTCACAAGAGCAGGAGAGCTGTCCCTGCCCCTGTCCCTGAGTGCTGCAGCACTTGGGTAAGCAGGCCCTGCACCTTTCTATAATAGAACTGGCCCTAAAAGTGGGGGTTGCAGGTCCAGAACCAGGACTTTGAGTTGATCCACCCCAACATTTACCCCATGGATGAGCTGCTGGAATGCAAAAAGAGACCATTTCCACAATCCCAAACTACAGGATCTCCATGACACAGAACAGTTATAGCATATCTGAGAGGAGTTCCAGTATTGACAAAGTAGCAGAAACCAGAGGCCTGGTACCAGAACAAGGAGTCATTTTAATGAACATTTGCAAGCAAAATGTGTGAACAAAGGGGAATATTGTGGGACACACTGAGACACACTGCAGTTTCCACAATGAGATTTTATTTTTTATATTGGGACAGATTGCAAGGGTGGAGGGTGGGTCTGAGGGGAGGTGAGAGATGAGAGGGAACAGGGTGCATGATGTTAAATTCACATAATAAATTTTTTTTCAATAAAAATTAAATAAAAATGTATATACATTAAAAAATACTTAAATGATTTTCTTGATAGCAGTCATTAAAGTTCTTTCCATTATCTTTTTTGTTTATTGACTTGTTTTGTAATCTAGTTTCTATTTTAAATAAAATTGCCTGAAAATAAAAAAAATCCAAAAAATATTTATTTATTAATTCATGTTACATCTCAGTCTCAGCCCCCTCCCAGTCCCACTCTCCCACCTTCTACTCCCTCTCCCATCTATTGTTCACCTCCAGTGTGGGGAGCCCCCACATACCAGCCCCTCCCCCTCAGTTTGTCAGTTACATGAGGGCTAAGAGCTTCCTTTTGCTCTGGGGCCCGTATGTCTATGTTCTTAAGTGAACTTGGCCTTTAGTTTTCTACACTAAAGGTGTTATTGTATGGTTCCTCCAAACTATTTGTAGCTTAAATTTCTGTACTTGTCTATGCGTAGGAACAGTTTTCGCAGCATATAAAATTATTATGCTGAGAAAATTTGAAAGAAGTCACCAGTAAAACAATCAAGTCCTATGGCCTTTTGCATTATTTATTTATCAATTTGAAAATAATTATTTTCTAATTCTGGATTTACCCATTAGTTAATAACCCTCCTCTCTTTGTGGATGGACATATATATCTGAGTCATCAGGACACTTTTTTGGGGGTATGGAAACTCCATATAGTACAGTAATGGTGTACTGGCTGGCATGTGAAGTGGACAGGTACTCTTGACTGAATTTAAGAGCAAAGACAGGCTTTAGTTATGGGGGATCACTTCAGGAGAATAAGTGATGCAGGGCTTGGGAGTTTACCTGCACAGGTATGGGGCAGGCCACAACCATCTGAGGCATATCTACACATACTAGAGTAAATTTGTGGCAACAACCTGCTCAGGGGAGTGACTGTGCTGATATCCTATTAGCGGATGGTGTTACCAGAAGTCACTGGGACAAAGTGGGGGCTCACAGTTGCTGACCACAGCTTCCGCAGCTTCACTAGAACCTGACAACCCAGACAGCCATTTTGCAGCCTGGCTTGGCATATCAAGGGCTCACCTGTCTCTTTACCACTCCCACCATGTTTCATGTCCTCCACAAGGCCAGGAGGACACCTGCTTTCTGCTGGGCACCCACGGGTAATGTGGCCTGAGTGACTCAGTAAAAACGGGGTTTCTGGGTGTTCTTTGGAGCTGCTGGATCCAACATGCTTTCCCATATGCTTGAACCTTCTTGCAATTCTTCCATCTGTTTCTGGGAAACATGAAGGGATGTAATGATCTTTTCTGGGGTTATTAAACCAACAGCTGTTGTCATTAACAGAGGACATCCTTCACTGTGGTGAGCAAATGCTACTCATAACTCCAGCCTGTCGTTTGTGCTCTCAGTAATGACTAGTGCATTTGTCTCAAGACCAGGGTTATGAATACCAGGGGTTCTAATGCCAGCTTTGAACATGATTCATCTTCAAAGCATGGGCACCTTCACTTTTTTTTTTTTTTGTACTGCAGGCAGCTTTCGAGGCAAAAAATGTATAATTGGCAAAAACAAAATCCAATCTTCCAGCCATTGGCTTTCTTTGAAAATGAAGGAGTCTGGGTGCTAAAAAGCCAAGATTACATTTTACTGCGTGTTTCAAATTATGGTTCATTTTCATTTGGAATGTTAGAGGCAGAGAGAAACCAGCGCTTACAGTTTGAATTGAAGGCTTCCTCCACCCCTAACTGTCACAATTGCAAAGTAGGAGGCAGGGCTCCTATAAGCCATAAGCAAACAGGAAAGAGAAGGTTGAACAGGAAATCTCCTGATCCCGATGGGCCTTCTTCTGCCCCAAGGGCAGAGTGGGTCTCACTGTCTTAAGGTGTGGTCTTTGGGGTTCATATATCCCAATAGCAGAGGACACAGAGTTCCTGTTTTGGCAGGAGGCAGTTTGTGATGCACAGAGCAGGGAAGGCTGTGAAGTGTCTGGATGTCCTCATCTTGGTAGTCCTCATGAGTCTTCCCTGGATATCAGATTCTCAAGCTGGGCTCTGACAGTGCTGGGCAGACAAACCTCTACCTAGGACCCATTCTGGTGAGAAGCTGGGGTGTACATAGCCAGTGATGACATGGACCCAAGAAGGGCCACCTTTACAATTGCAGTGGCAGTTGACAATGTCCTGGGCCCCTGGAGCTCTTTTGCATCTCAGGCCATATCCACCTGAGGTGGAGGTGGACACTTAGAAGTTTGGTCTGGATCCTGGATTAGACAGACCTGAATTAGACACCAGGTCTGACAACTAGGGGATTAGGACTGATGGCTGTCTTAAGGCCTCTGTTTGAAGTCCTCTCCCTGTTCAAAGGTGTGGAAGATCAAAACCCAGAGTTGGAGACATAAGTTATCTCCATATGGTTAAGAGGACCTGGGCTTGATTCTGAGCCTCCAGGTTGAGTGGCTGACAGCTGCTTATAAAATCCAAGCTCAAGAGGATGTGATGGCCCCCACCCATGTTGCACTCAAGCTCACAAGCCTGTTCTTCCCACATGTACATATAATTGAAAATAAAAGGGTAATAAATCTAAAAAGTCACAGCCCACAGCAGAAAGTGGAGTGGTCAGCAGGTGGGAGATGGAAGAAACATGGAAGGGAGGGGATGGCGGACTCACAAAGTCATTGTCAAGCTCTCTCTGTGATAGAGCCTGCTCTATGGGTCTTCTTTTCTTCACCCACTTGGAAGTATCTAGAATATCTGAATATGTCTTGGACACTGGGAAAAGGCCCGGGATTCTAGAGGATCCTGCGGATCTGCCCCTAAGGAACCCACAGTCTAGTGGGGAGATAAGCGCACTCAAACCACTGACACCATTGATGAGCATGGGTCCCTGTGGGGTGCTACTGGGGAGCAGGGGAGAGGTACCCATAGGCAGGGGTCAGTGACAGGTGCCTGGGGGATGTGACATACCATCTCAATGCTAAAGGACAAGCAGGCTTCATCCAGTCTGTAGAGGGTGGAAAACATTCCAAGCAGATGTGTCACAGCAGTACAAGTGTCCATACTTCAGTCCCCCAGCCTGCAGCTGGGATGTGGTGGGGAGCCAGGAAAACCAAGGGGCTGGGCTGCAGGGGGAGGCCAGGGAGGTAAAGTCTCAGGCATTTGTTACGGTTTTCCCAGGCTGGTGTGCTGTAGCCATGTTTCTAAGTGCTTTACTGATGCACGTGTGTGTGTGTGTGTGTGTGTGTGTGTGTGTGTGTGTGTGTGTGTG
>CAJQZJ010001558.1:24662462-24677635 GCA_907164525.1 Lophiomys imhausi
TGTTGGAGACAACAGCACAGATGTTGGAGACAACAGCACAGATGTTGGAGACAGCAGCACAGAACCTTCAGAAACCCAACAGTAAGTGCACACAAAGCAGATGTTCTCTCATGTTGACTTGTATGAGACTCCACTGAAAATCTCAGAGCCTGCTCAACACAGAACTCTGCTTACGAAACACCTAACTGAGTTCCATGACCCTATAAAATACCCACTTTTATCCTTAAATAATGGGAAGAAAGGGTCATTGACACCAAAAACCTTAGTGAAGGCAGGCATGTGATGAGGAATGCTGAACTCGAGGTTATTTTTTTAAAGACATAGTCATTCTACATTGTAGTCATAGGTGTCCTGGAACTCACCATATAGACCAGATTGGCTTCAAACTCTCAGAGATCCTCCTGCCTCTGCCTCCCAAGTGCTGGGATTAAAGGTGTACGCTGTCGGGAGCCGCAATTGCCATTACAAGATGGCGCCGGCTTCCTGCTTCCTGGTTCTTCACGGAGGTGCTGTGCCGGTGTGCGCATGCGCAAGGCGCGTTTCTTGGCACTGCGATCTCATGCTAATGAGGTGATTCCGTATGAGCCAATGAGGGTTCGACAAGTCTCCCTATGTGCTATATAAGCAGCCGCTTGCCGGAGCTCGGGGTCCCTCTCCACCATGCTATCTAAAAGAGCTGTTCAATAAATGCTGTCAGAAGAATCCTGAGTGTGGTGTGCTCCTTATCGGCGAGGACGCGCACCACAGTACGCCACCACACCTGGCTTGAATTTAGATTTGTAATAGGAAGCAGAGAAGCAGAGTTAGGTGGAAAGTCTGCTCAGAGATTTGGATGTGTATATTTTTATCATAAAGATCTGAAAGTAATTCTTCATCCTCAAGACATGGTTTAAGTCTCACTCTGTAACTAAGGCTGTTCTTGATTTCATGATCTTTTGTCTCAGACTTGTAAGTGCTGAGAGTAGAGGCACACACCACTATCCTCAATGGAAATAGGCTATCTTTATTTTAATAAATGCATAAACGAATAAATTATTTTTCTAGACAGAGTCTTGCTATGGCAGCCCAGGCTGGCCTTGCACTTGCAGTCTTCAGTTTGTTTCAGTCTTGAGGCTGGTATTAGAGGTATGAACTACCATGCATGGCCCAAAATGTCTGTCTTTAAATTTGGCATGTGGTGGAAGAGTGGGAGATTCTTATAAGTAACCCATTTATTTACATCATATTGTCACACATGAATATGCACATTGAATCATTACACTGTGTCATAAATAGTAGAAATACACTGTCCGTAGTCCCTTCTTACTTTCCTAACTCTGCTTCCTGTCTGCCACAGGGGAGCATCTCTCTGTGACCACACCCTTCTTGTTACAATGCTCTGCTTCTCCATTTCCCAGAAACACTGGTGCCAGTCCACTTCAGAGCCTCTGGAACTGTGAGCCAAAGGAAAGCCCTCCCTCTTTATTTTTGTTTTTTGTCTCAGCTATCTCTCACAGTAAGAAAAAAAACCAAAACCGATTAATATTCCAGGCAATATGTCTTTAGGCAAGTAATTTAATGAACATAACCCCCATTTTTCTTACTGTAAAACAGAGGTAACAGCACCAGCTTCCTTAAATATTATTTTATTTAGGACTTTGTTTTGGAATTGAGTGTGATGATACACTGAAAATCTCAGTAGAGTTTATGGTAACAATGTTAGCGGCTGCAGCATTTGTTGTTGCTGCTGTAACCTTTGGAATAATGGTGCACGCTATGGGCACTAGACACCCAACTCCCTCTCTGCATCGTTAGCACATAGCACGGCCAGGTGTTGGAGCAGAATCCCAGTTTGTTCCCAGTTACCACTCTTACTCCTCTAATCGGGCATGTGCAACAATCACAGAATGTGCCAAGTACAATCTCATTGACTGCAGCAGTCACGGGTGATACTTTGTTTCCCTTCATTTAAGCAGCTCTCCCTGCCAGCCATGTTCCTTGATGGTCTTGAGAATTAAAGGTTTTTTTTTTTGGGGGGGGGGTTCACTATTTCATTGCTTTCTTACTTCATTGCTCACTACAACCAAATACAGGCTTTAGCAAAAAAGGCCTGTGACCTCATCCAGAGGGACTGCCCCAGCAGGATGGCTAGGACAATGGCAGGCCAGGGGCTTGCTCAATTTATTCCCTAGTTGTAGAATTTAGTAACTCAGTTAGACCTGTTTTATTTTATTTTTGGGACAGGGTTGTTCATTATAGCCCAGGCTGACATTGAACTCCTGATCTTCTTGTCTCAGACAAGTGCTGTTAAAGCCATTTATGATAGATCTTTAAAATTTGAAGCATTCCTGGCTATATAAAAAAGAATGAACTCAACATGTAAAGGGATATGGATGTAGAAAAAAATAGCTAATTAAACTATTTATTCAGTATTTATATTATCTTTAATTGGTTCAGCGGTGTTAATCCTTAACCTGCCACTATAAATGAATACACACAGATACCACGTGGATTTTAACAAGCCTAGGCCTTGGTTGTGCAATCCTAGCCCATCTAAGCTAGCTCATAACTCTATTACTCAAATATAACCCCATATATACATATATCCCTTTGGACTATTATTCTCCACACTAAGCCGATGTTCTAGGCCTCATGGAAGTGTCTTCCTTGTTTACTCTTGGGTTCTTCTCCGGCAACCTTCTTCTTCTTCCCAATATGCTCTGTATCTCTCTCTAAAAGCCCTTAGTCCCACCTATCTTCGTCTTTGTCCAGTCTCCAGGCCTTAGCATTTATTTAACCAATCAGAGTCAATTAAGTAACAGCAAACAGGACCAATGAACATTTAGAATTCTTTTTTTTATACTTTATTTTTTTATTTCTTCAAGTTACATCTCAGTCACAATCCCTTCCCTACTCTTCCTTCCTGTCCCACCCTTCCACCCTCTTCCCCCCAACAGCTTCCCCTTTCAGTCCAACAAATGGTTCCTTCTCTTATAACAGTAAATACTATACAAAACAACAGAAATAAATATGCCACATTTATGAGAGTTAAATGGCCCAGCATACATTCCCAATGTCCAGTTCATACATATTTGGCCCCTGACTTTAACATTCTACCATCTAACCATCTCCAGAGTTTAAAGTTCTATATCTGACTCAGCTTTCATACTAACTTGCATCACTATTAAAAACATCTTCTTAGATCCAGAACACCCTCTTGATTCCTAAACAACTCAAAATTTAACTATGAGACTCTAGCTATCTATTCTTCAACCACCTCAGAGACCTGAGAGGGATAAATATATCTGATTATGTAGGAAGTGCAGGGGCTGCATCATCCAAAACTAAGAAATGACATATCAGTGGCTGCCTGGACAGTTCCTGTTTTCTCTCCATATGTTACAGCATCAATATTCAGCCTTTTGGTCCTGTTTCTCTGACAGACATTGATTGTAGAGCAGGGATTATGAAGCACTTACCTACCCTGTCTTGGCAGAGCTAGGCTGTCGACTTCCCTGCTACCAAGTTTTGTCCTTTTTGGACAGCAGTCTGTCTGCAGTTGAAGCAAGGGGTTTTTTCATGCCAAGAGATAGGCTTGCCACTAATTCAACCATCTCAAACTGGAGATTCTTCGATGCTTATCTTCTACTTGGAGTAGAATAGGGGGTGCTGTCAGGAGCTGATATGTCTCGATATCAAAAAAAATCTTAATTTAAGACAACATCTTTGAATGCCATATTCTGCAGATCTCTTGGGGTTTTTGAAGATGCCCTATCTATCTCTTGTATTTAGATAAGAAAATATTGCTTGTCTCTTAACAACTTGATTTCTGAGTAGCTTAGAGAATATCTGTGATAGACTGTTATAGTAGCTAACAAAGTGACATGCTTGCATGACTAGGAGTTTGTATTTCTTAACTATTCTAAACAGTTTAAGATGGTTGGTATCAAGAGGCCAGAGCTTCACATTTCATTTTTAAGTATCTCTTGGTACAATACCATTAGGAAGCGTTACCTTTAATTTTGTATGTTGCAGCTGAGCACAAAAGGACTGAACATAAAAGGATTGTACTAACATTTTTAACCATTTTTCCATTCTGGTTCAGGCCCCAAACAGGTCTACTACGACCCAAATCAGCAGGAAGTCATTTTAAGAGAGCGATGTCCCATGCCCAGAGGGTGGGGAGGGTGTTTCTCCGCCCCCCTTTTGGTTATTTGAAGGATAACAGAAAACTTTGTTATTTAGGGGAAGAAACTACAAGCTGTTAAATGGTCTTGTTAAATGGGTTTTGGAGGTTAGCCCCAGGGACTTCCTTCTTTTCCTTTTCTGTATCCTTCTTTCTCTCCTATGTAGGAGTGCATGGACTTGAGAAAAAATGGGGCATAGACATAGTATGGGAAGGACCAAGAAGAAGGGACAGATTATTGAATATGCCCTTATACCTTTGTACATTGATACAAAATTAGTATTATTTTTGGCTAAAGTGGTATTGACCATTGTATATTGTGCAAAATTAAGATTGTATTGGACTACATCGGTATTGATCTTTGTATATTGATACAAAATTAAGATTATAGTTGGCCACAATGGTATTGACCCTTGTATATTGACGTAATATTAAGATTGTATTGGGCTACATAGGCATTGATCTTTGTATATTGATACAAGATTAAGAGTATATTTAGCACATTGGAATAGATCTTTGTATATTGAAACATTTAGAATTCTTAACACCACCCCATCATACGGACACACTCATGTTTATCACATTACTATTCAAAATACCTCTTACTCCACACTGTACTCACAGCAAGTACTTAACACCAACTGTGCTGCCTAGCCTTTATAAAATTGGTAAAACCAGGTTGTTCTGTTATTACAGGCTGGGAGAGTGATCTCCACATATTGAAGTTCAAGAGCTGGTAATCAGAGTCTAGATCCAAATCTGGATCTAACACCAAAGGCCGATGCTTTTGGCCTGTCTTCTCTACCTTAGCAGTCCAAAGCAGGGAGGGAGACACTGGCTAACTTTAAATGCGGAGACAGCATCACTACCACTTAGAAGAATAATGATTAGCCATGATTAATGATCCTGATGGAGAGCCTCCTGGGGGCTCAGAACACCTTGGCATGGAGCGTCTGAGCCAGTGTGAGGGATAGTTTTCTGTAAACTTGACACAAGTTAGGATCATTTTTAAAAAAGGAACCTCAGCTGAGAAAGTGCCCCACCAGACTGGCCTGTGGACCAATTTTAGTGTGGGTATTTTTATAATTGGCAATTGACATGAAAAGGGGCTGGGGGCAGTGCCACCTCTGGACCCGTGGTCCTGGGTGCTATAAGAAAGCAGGCTGAGCAAGCCGTGAGGAGCCAGCCAGTAAGCAGCACTCCTCCAAGGCTTCCACATCAGTTCTTGTAGACGTCTAGGTTCCTGCGTCTCTCTGAGTTTCATTCCTTTAATGAAATAAACCTTTTCTTCCTAAATCGCTTGTTATGGTCCTGGTGTTTCATCACAGCAATAGAAACCCTACCTCAGACAAGCGGGCCCTGATACTATGCTCTCCTTATGTTGGAAGCCCGCGCGACATGGGTGTCTTCTTGCTGCCCATAAGGCAGGCTCTGTCCTCTATGGCTTCTCACTCATCCTTGCTCGTGTTGGTTTTCTGTTCTATTGACAATGGCCTTGCCTGCTTTTCAGTTTAGCTAAACCTAAAACTGGACCCGATATTTCAATAAAAGACTCATTTAAGTTACAAACTGTGGGAGGATTAATAGCATGTTTATTGACCAAATTAATTATCGAGTGAGTTTCAGGGTCCATACGTAACGATTTCAACATTGTCCTTATTAATGGGCTTTCTCTGTAGGCATTGCGACTGCTATTCAAATTGGCTGCCCTGTAGCAGCTACAAGTATCTCAGCGAAGGGCTCATTATTTTTGCATATTTCATGCTTCATTTTCTGCTGAAAATGATCCACATTAGCTAATTGTAGATGTGTTGTTCAGGTCACGGCTGTGTGGTGTGAACTCCGTACAAGAGTGATGGATCTTGTCTCTTCTGGCTCAGGGAAGGTGCCCTAGGGATAGCAGATAGAGGCCGCAGGAGGGAGGTAGCACCCAAACACCAAGCAAGTGGGAGGCCAAGCTGAGCCCTAATTTGAGTGATATGAGCACAGATCCTCAGGATGCATGGCTCAAGGAGACAGGCATGTCCAATGCCTCTGCTTTTGCGCCTGTCCTGGAGATAGCATGAGTGCATTCCCCCCTCAGCGTTCTGACGGGTCTGGAAGGGTAGGATGTCTTATCTTCCCATCCCACTTGAGAGAACCAAAGAGGAAATATCCTGTCTAAAGATGCATAGAGACAATGGGAAAAAACAAACAAAACAAAACAAACCAGATACCAGTTTTGGAGGGCCACACACCACCTCCTACCGGGTTAGTCTCCTGGACTCACACACATGGTTCTGACTGCTAAGCACCAGATATTCTGGGTGACTTTAACCAGGGCAGCTCCCCTACACTGGCTGCCCACTCAGAACATTCGTGGAGGGATTCTTCCCATTACATGTATTCCTCTTCAAAACTATTAACAGCATTTGTGTTGATCTTTGTATGGCGTGAGCAAGATGCCTGACATAAGTAACTTAAAGGTTTATTTTGGCTCTTGGTTCCTTCCGTGGCTGCTTGGCTACAGGTGCTTGGGCAGAACATTATGGCAGTGGGTGTGTGTGGCTAAGGAACATTATTGACTTGATGGTAACCAGGAAGTTGGGACAGGAATGCTGCAGGGACAAGATATGCTCCAAAGACACCCCATTTCCTTAGCTAGGTCCTATCACCTGAAGTTTCCACAACCTTCTGAAACAGTGCCAACAGCCAGGGATTGAGTATTTAACACATGAGCCTATAAGGAATATTTCATATTTAAACCACAATCTATACACACTTGTTAGAGACAGATCTGCTGGCCCACACCTGCAGTAATACCATTACTGAAGACACTGATGTAAGAGGCCAGCCAGGAATACATACAAGATCCCCCCCCCCTTTTTTAAATTAAACAAACAAAAACAAGGGCTGGAAGATGTAGCTCAGATGGTAAAATGATTGCCTGGCAACCATGGAGCCTTGGGTTTTATCCATAACACAGCATAAACTGGATATACTGGTATATGCCAGTTATCTTAGCACTTGCGATGTAGAGGCAGGAGGATCAGGAATCCAGGGCAATCTTCAGCTATACAATGAATTTGAGGCCTGACGAGGCTACATGAGACCCTGTCAAAAGACAAAACCGAATAAAACAACAAAAGCAATCCCAAACAAAATAGAATAATAACTGGTCACGTTACATTTTGACTATTGCGAGACTTCATTTTTGCTCTGAGTGAACTCATGTTTTTAGTGAGGGCTGAAGAGAATGGTGAAGGTGGAGAGAAGATTCCAGACAGAGGAGGGGGCTTGGGTAAAAGCCTTGTGGAGGAGAAGAAAACGTTAGACAGGCATTTTGAAGGCTCACTCTGGTGTGAATGGCTGGTGAGGATGATAAAATTAGGGTAGATGTGGGGGACCATTAGGACAGAGTAAACATTGCATACACGAGGAACAATGCCTGCTTGTGAGGAGGACTTCTCTGGAATTTAAATGTACAATATGTATTACTCTTCTTCTTCAGAGACCCAGATTCTCCTCCAGGACAGAAATATGGCCTCCAATCTCCTGTCCTGGCCACCAGACTCCACTGCTGTTGATGTCTTCTTGGCACATACAATTTATTTATTTATTTATTCATTTATTTATTTATTTATTTATTTTCTAAGAAAAAATATTTATTTATTTTTTGAAGTTCACGCTTAGCATTTTTTCTGTTTATTTATTACTTCAGGTTACATCTCCACCACAGTACCCTCTTTCTACCCCTCCCAGTCCCACCCTGCCATCCTCTACCCCCTATCCCTTCCATCCACTCCTCCAGAGTGGAGTGTCCCTAAATATCAGTCCCCCACCCCAGTTCAGCAGTCAGATGAGGGCCAAGAGCCTCCTCATACACTGGGGGCCTACAAGGCAGCACCACTAGGGCAAAGTGTCTCATTGACAGGAAACAAAGTCTATGCTCGTGTTCCCTTTGGTGCATTGGTTGTAGTATAGTTATGCTGTACTATATGGATAAAATCCAATTATAAGTGAATAGATGCCATGTGCATCCTTCTGAGTCTGGGTTAGCTCACTCAGGATGAGCTTCTCTAGTTCTATCCATTTGGCTGCAAATCGCATGATTTCATTGTTTCTGATGTCTGAGTAGAATTCCATTGTGTAGATGTACCAGTTTTTATTTTTTATTTTTTTTTATCCATTCCTCGGTTGAGGGACATCTGGGTTGTTTCCAGTTTCTAGCTATTACAAATAAGGCTGTTATGAACATAGATGAGGAACATACATTCTAAACAAAAGTCACTATGACCGTTTGTATCTCCTTCCCTGCAGCAGAACAGTGGACAGTGCCACTCTTGCCCAGAACATCATAGGTGCAGGATATTAATATAATTTTTAAAAAATCTAGTAAATTACTCTCTCCTAGAGCATCAACCTAAACATTTCCTAATGAGCCAGGGCTTCATTCTTCTTCCTTTGTGATGTTGTTGGAGTTGGTGACAGTTACAACATAAATTTGTAATATTCTCACACTCCCATTTGGGAATAATGAAGGAGAACATGGGTTTGACAAATAATTATGGGTGAGCCGATGTGAACACACCAGGGTGGCTACTGGATATGACACATGTGAGCAATGAGCTCCTGAGGTCCCTTGGAGTGGGGAGGGCTTCTGCTAGATGACACATCTATGAAGAGTCTCCTTATGGTCAGTTCACACTGGAAATTTCCTGCTACCCTGGGGAGTTTCTTGTTTCTTCCTCTAATGGGGGCTGGGAACTGGGACAGGTCTGTGATGTGCGTGGGTGAGCCACCTACCCCACAGTCAGGACCCTCTCCTGGAGTGTCCTGAGGAGAGTTCTGAGTGGGGTCAAGCTCAGGGTTTAATCTGAACCAACAGTCAGTTTGGGGAGACAGAGCCCATGCAGCTGGAGGACAGGGCCTTCAGTAAGAACCTGAGTTTGTATACAGTACTCCTTTTCCTCCATAATTTCACTGTTGAGGCTTCTGCTACCCAACATTGCCTGGGGTCTGAAAATCCTAAGTGGAGAATTACAGAAGACTCATGTGCTTAGTTTCAAATAGCTCACCGTTGTGAGTTGCCCTGATGTAATCCAATCGTAATGCAGTGTCCCCTCACTGTGGACACCATACTTTCTTAAACTGCAGGTTGTGAGCCCATAGGGGGCCATGTAGCTAAATGTGAAGCTGCAAAGCGTTAGTGATGGCAGGGAAACAACTGACAAGAAATGCTGTCAAGGATGTGGGGGAGGTGGGGGGCACTCGCTACTGCTGAGATTACGAACTGGTGCAGACACTATGGAAACCAGCATGAATTCTCAAAAAGCAGAAAGCGAATATACCATATGACCCATCTGTACCGCTCCTTGGTATATACAAAAAAGGACTGGACATCCCACTCCACAGACATTTGCTGGCCATGCTCAGTGCTGCTCTATTCACAATGGCTAAACTAGATGTCCTTCAACCGATGAATTGATGATGAAGATTCACATATACATAGCTGTGAAGAAAAGTGAAATCACAAAATTTGCTGGTAAATGAATGAAGTAGAAACTGAGCAAGGTAGTCCAGACCCAGAAAGACAAATGCGGAGCATTCTCTCTTATTTGTGGATCTTTTTCAAATCTTTAGACATGAGTATAAAACTTGTTGTAACTTCAGAAGCCAGTAAGAGGTTTCTGAACATGAAGTGACCAAAGATTAACTCAAGATCAAATATGTTAATGACTGTGATGTTTCTGGTAGCCCTTGACCATGCCGTGCCATCTGATGTCACCGTAGCCTGGGTTGTGAGACACAACATGTGCTCTTCACACCTTGTGTGCTGTTTTGTCACCAGGCACCAGGAAATAAACAGCTCAGATTGTATGCCACAAACTGTAATGGTTTTTGCACACACACATTTTTTCTGCGTTATAGAAATGAAAGGGCTTACTTATGGAAAGCAAAGACTGTTCCTATTTTCCATCATTCATTAGCATGTATCAAATTTGTTTCTTGTTGAATTGGATTTTGTTTGAATATTTGATTAGAAACTGCTGGATGAGTGGGTGATTTGAAATTCATTAAAATAAAAAAGAAACCAAAGCATTACATGATTTTGGTTTGGGATTGGGACAGAATTTCCAAGTTTCTGAAATGGCTCTGAACAGCCTTTGTCACTTTGTCTCTCCTATTTATGTAAAGCAGGGGTCTCAGGACTGGTGACTGAAGCAACACATTGGCTCTCAATTCTGAAAAGTGGGAAGATGCTGTGTGTCCTGTAGTGTCAAATATTTAGCCAAGATATAATTACATAAAATAAATTACCATATCTATCTCATTAGTATGCAAATTTGCTTTAGACTTTAACAAATGGTAAAATTACATGTACTCCAAAGAATTGGTTAAAAATAAATTCCTTCATGATTTATTACTAGTAAATACCTATCTAACCAGGATTGTGTGAAATCTCTGGTGATTTTGCTCAGTTGGGTTGATAGAGTGCTTGCCCAACATGCACAAAGCCCTGCAATCCATCCCCAGCCTGGTGTAAACTGGACTGGTATGTTGGGAAATGGAGGCAGTGGGATCAGAAGTTCAAGGTCATCCTGGGCTCCACAGCAAGGACAGTCTAGATTAGAGGAGACCCATCTCTATTTGTTTATTTGTTTGTTTTCTGTTGGTGAAAAGGAGTCACAAGTGGAAAAATTTTGAGCTGCACTCGTCTGGTCTGTGTGAACTCTCTCCCTCCCTGTTAATGGCTGCTGGGCCGTTTGTATTCAAGAAGCCTTATTTTTACCTAGCAAAGTCTCCTACTCAGGCAATTTGAATATGTTAACTAGAGGCCAGAAAGTGATGTTTTTGGTAGCTGAATATGGAAGGTAAGTTGATTATGCACTGCTGTTGCTAAGCCCTATGGTAAGACCTGATCTACCAGTGAGGCTGGGAGGAAGTGAAGGCATACTTTTAAACTATATATTTATTATTATATTAATATCTCTACCTCCTTCCAATCCACCAGCCTGAGGTATGGGAGAAAAAAGGTTAGTAGCACAGAAGTCCCAAAGTGAAGCAGCAGTTATGAGAGGCAGAGCTAAGTAAAAACCAGGCGATGCCTCTCTGTCTTTTAGGTTCCCTTTATATCCTCTTAAGAGTCTTCACAACAATGTTTTCCAATTGACCAACCTCATGACCAGGGCCCTACATGAGGTACTTCTTGTTGACCAAAATCACGAGTTCTCCAAGGAGTCTGTCTATCAAAGGATGTTTTCCAGCAAAAAGCATGTCAGCAGTTTCTGGTTGACAAAACATCATGTGCTCTTCCATCAAGATGTTTTTCATGCCCTTCTTACAAGTCTGTGGTTCTTCAGAGCTGGACAAAACACCCCCACTTCTCACACCTGAGACCCCCCCAAAAAAACCCACATCACATTCATTCAACACAATGGTGTTTTTAAATAAATCAAAAATTTCCACTAGAAAGAAGGGAAAAACAAGTCTTGTGGTTTTGTTGTACTTTTGGCTGGAGAAGTGACAGCCACAGGATGGCAAGGGTATAGTGGGGAAGAGAGAGTTACTGTCCAGGGCATGCCATGCTCCTCAGGCTGAGGCCAATGCTGGGTGGGGCGGGGGGAGACTGGCAGGGAGATTGTTCATGACCTTCTGAGGAGGAGGGGTGGACACTGTCTCATGGCATGGAAGAGGTGATGCAGTCTGGGGAAAGAACAGTGGCTGGCTACCAGCTCATCTTAGCAGTGATTGTTTGCCATGGGTCTGATGGTGCATTGTGAAGTCTGGGTCCAGGCTGTCCACCCCCCCACTTGACCTCACCATGACCTTTCTGCTGTTTTTAAGGAAAACAGATTTTAAAATCTTCCTCTCTCCATCTTAGCTGCTCTGCCTTAGACCACACTGCTGTCATCTGTCTCTGGGATCAGTGTTTACTCTGAAAGCCAGATAGCATGCTGAGTTTCCTCCACACCATTTTGCTCAGTGGGGCCCACCTTTACTGGACTGCATGTGAATATACATATGTGTGCATGAGTTCTCTGCCCTTCCATGTTTGTGCTCACTATTCTAAGTAGTCATTCCCATCCTTACATTGTGTGCAGTGTAGTAGCCATTCTCCCTCCCAAGTGCTAATCTGGTATGAGACACTAAGCTAGCTGGAAGTGTGACCACTATGCTTGGAGCTGCATTTCCAGGTTCCTCTGTGGCTAAGGAAGTCAAGTGGCCATACAATTGATTTTGACTCAGGGATATGAATGGAAGGGCCACGTGCAATTTTCAGGTCATCGACACAAAGACAAAGCCATTTGACTCTTTCTGTGGTATTGCTTATTGGTTGTGAGACCACAGAAATGGAAGCCCATGCCTTGAGTGTAGATGCTGGTCTGCCTGGTCCCTGGATGACTGTGTGGAGTGGGACCGTTCACTCTATTTAGGCTCCCATGAATCTTTGTGAGAGCAGCGAGCTGCCTCATATTGTTTATAAATTTTGTTTGTGTGTGAGAGAGAGAGAGTGAGAGAGCCATAGCATGTTTGTGTGAAGACAATTTGGAGGAGCCAGTCCTCTCCTACCATATTGCTCCTGGGGATTGAACTCAGGTCACTAGGCTTGATGACAGTTACCTGCTGTGCCATCTCACCAGACCAGCAGCTGCACTTCTGAGTCTGTTGGTGACACTCAGCCTGTTGCCTAGCTAGTGACATGTGCTGGCTCCACCCAGAGACCAAGGCTCCATTGAAAATGGCCTCTCTTCTGAGCTTGGTGGTAGCTCCTGTGAGTGGCAGCCACTATATTTTACAGACAGCTAGTGCAACGGAAGTTCAGAGGGAGCCAGGTACTATTTGAGGTCACAGGTACAGAGTGTGAACAACAATCCAGGTCCCCAGCCTCCAGCGTGCCTTGTTCACGGGTGGCAGGCTTTTGCCTGAAGTGCTTGGAATCAAGACCATAATATTGTTATTAAAATATTTACTTGCATGAAAAATTTCTATTACCTGAAACTCATGTATTATAGATGGAATCAGTAGCTTAGAAGGAAATACACAAGAAGAATCACTTTAATAACAAAAGCTATGCAGATAAATTCCTCATTTCAGCAAGCTCTTGGCGGTCCCAAATAAATATATCATTTTTATCAGGCAAGTGCTCTAGAAACAGCGTCTTTGAGAAATATGTCAAAATAATCTCTCTGGCTGCACTCCCTTCTGGAGGAAGAAAATATGATTGTGACAGCAAAAAGAACGATTAGAAAGGATTTCCTCACTGCGTGTAAACCAACCACGAAGAAGCCTCCAAGTGGCAGGAGGAATTTGCTTGGGGTCAGAGGTCAGGGCTCCCCCCTCTAGCCTTCTGGCTGTGTGACACCTGCCATCCCCTACAAACCTTTACAGCCTCTTAGGGTCTTTTAGGAGGAAATTTCTATAATGTAGAGCGTCATGCAAAAATAAAGTATGACTCAATTCATTTAGCAGGATCACCCTTTATGGTTTAAGTCGTGGAAGGCAGGGGGAGGGGAACATGGCAAATGGATCTAAGAACCTGTTATTGGCTGATGGGTGAAGCATGAGCATGCATTCACACATGCCATTAAGTTCTGTAAGTGTATCATCATCATCATCATCATCATCATCATCATCATCATCATCCAAGGCCTGGGTCCCTTCTTCTCTCCCCCTTCTATATCAAGCACCTCCAAACTCTGCAGTGCCTAACCTCTAACTCTTTGTTATCCCAAACACTATCTCTGTCCATTCTCACTGTGACCTCTGCAGATTAGGACACTGTTGTGCTGACCACTGCCTCCCTCTCCATGTGGGACTCCCTGCCCATCCCCTCCCTCTTCCTGCCAATCTGAAATTCCTAAGGGACAACCTTTTATTTTCTCCTCTCAACACCTCCTGAAGGACAAAGCCCAAGCTCCTGGCTTTGGCACCTGAGGTACCCTGTACCTCTCTAGCCCCAGTAGTACTCAGTGAGGGCAAAAGACTCAGCAGCCTCCACACAGGCCCCACCCTCCATGTCCTGTACCTGCTCAGGGTGCCATCTCTCAGGCTGATCTTCCCTTTCTTCTTCAGGATGGCAGCTGGTCTCCTGGATCCAATACAAGTGCCACTTCCACACAAGCCTCTGGATCCTCTGGAGAGAGGCCAAGACTTTCTTTCCTGAAGTCTCCCCAGAATCCTCTTGGTGCCTTTTGTCCAAGTCCTCAGAACTGTGGCTCCCTATCCATATCTAGGACAGGAAGGTGTAGGAGCTGGAGAGCCAAGCTCTTAGGGTGAACAATCCTGCCTTCATAGATTCAGCCCAGCATTACCATGCTTGGAAGATTGGGGAGCGGGAAAACATAGGTAGGGGAGTGAGGTGCTCATGTGTGCATGTGTGTGTGATGCATGCATGCATATGTGTGTGTGAACATGCCATGAAAATGCTCCTTTTCTGCAGCAGAAGCATCAATATTTCAGGTCCAATTCAGGAAACAAACTCTCCCTTTTTCTTCCCTTGGTTGCCTGCCTGTATTTGGCCCCACATGATTTCATCCTGGCCCATCCCCATAGCAACCCTCAATCCTCCCCAAGCCCCCAGGGCCTATATGAGAAGGAGCAGGGACACATAAAAGACCATGCTGTTTTGCTTTTGCATTCCTGTCAGGTGCCTTCTGTTCTTAGGTTCCTGAGGCTTTGAGAGATCCAACATCTAAAGACGAATTGCAGACCAGCCCTTCTGCATCACATGCCACTCAGGTGAGCACAGGCGGTCTCTAAATATATACATGTGTCTTACCCATGAAGAGAGTGGAGACAGATCTGAGCTATAACTGTATATTAATGTTCCTGATCCCAAGAGGAGCCCATATCTGCAGGGCCTGCAGAAGGGCAGTAGGTGACTGTCTTCAAGGAGGACAATATCCTGTGTGTGAGGCTGGAGTTTTGCAGCAGGCCCCGTGGATCCTGAAGCCTATGCTGTCTGCATGACACTTGCTTGTGTGTGTGTGTGTGTGTGTGTGTGTGTGTGTGTGTGTGTGTGTGT
>CAJQZJ010001558.1:24677645-24689136 GCA_907164525.1 Lophiomys imhausi
TGTGTGTGTGTGTGTGTGTGTGTGTGTGTGTGTGTGTGTGTGTGTGTTCTTGCTGCATGCTAAATCACATTGAGCCTGGGGTCTATACAATATCAGACATCATTGATTCTTCTTATCTACTCCTAAAACTAGCCTGAAAAGACAGAAGTAGTGAATTGTTTTATTACAAAGGAGGGACTTGGAGAAATTGGCCATGTGTTTCTCAACAGTTGTGTCCAGTGACACTGTCTGACACACACAGTGTGTGTGCTGTGCAGATGGGCCAGGAATTGACATATGTAAGCTGGCTTCTGACTGGTCTCTATTCTACAGTTCTGTTAATTAAGGGATCCACAAGGGATTGGTGGTGGATAAGATTATAATGTCCCTTCATGGTGTGTGTGTGTGTGTTTTATTGGCAGTCCCACCAGTGAAGAAGCATCTCACTTTCTCTGGAAATTAAGCCAGCTTTCCATTATCAGATCGTTTCCAAATGAGTATAGCACTGGATTTTGACATCACCGCCTCATTTCTGCAAGAAGGAGACAGCCTGACAAGTTGTTTTGTCTCACACTCATTTGAGCAGAACATTTTGAGGAATGTCTTTGTGTGTGAAAAGATGCTGCTGGGTAGGAAAGATGTCCGTTGTGACCAAACAAGACGGCCATTTGCAAGTAATCACCCCATGCTGGAGTGCAGGACAAGAAGAGAGGCATCCCTAGCTCCAGGGGTTTTGCTCAAAATGTGTGTGTGAGGTGGGTGAGGTTGGTGGAGTGGGGGGTGGGGGTGGGAGGACACCAGGTGAAATATTGTATCCATTGTGCACAGCTCTGGATACTGTTGTACACGGACCTGAAATCAACCTGTCTGATCCAAGAGCACTTTAGTCATCAGCAACAGCCCCCCTGGGAAGCTGCTCAGCTCACTCAGCAACAGCCTCCAGGACTCAAGCATGTTTCCCTAGCACCTCAGCAGCCCCTGGACACCCCCTGGTCCAAGGGGAGGACAGTTCACTCAAGATGGACCAATCAGATTCTTCCTCCCAGATTCAAGATTAATCTTGAATCAAGATTAGCAGAATCAGGGAGTCCTTGACCTTGAATGCCCCCTGGCAGTGGCAGGTTCAGTCATGGCTCCATTCTCTTCGGGTGGAAAGAAGCAATTTCTCAGAGTCCAGCCATGGAGCCAGTTCTGGTGTTGAATCCTGCCTTGAATCCAAGCTATGATCCTAGGGTTGTAACCCTCACCCAGGGATTTACTCTCTGGCTTTTGCTCCATGACCCAAAAAATAGAAATCAGGTAAAGCAGAAAAAAAGTCATAGAAATAATTATTATTAAGCCACTCTCACTGGCTGTGAAACATTAGACATTTGCTAAAAATATTGATGGAGTCTTTGGTTTAGAAAAGCTAGGTCTGAGATATGGGTGAAAACCCAAAGAAGGAAATACATTGTCATGAATAATTAGGTAAGGACCAGACTTTTTAGAGGGAGGAGGAGGCTGATGGTAGGAATGAGGGGTGAGGAGTCTCAGAAGGTGGGAATCCTGGTGCTCTGGAGAACAGTGCCCACATCCTTCCCAGGGCTGCTCTCACAGAACCAGAATTTAGCCAGCGTTGTTCAGTAGCCCTCAGGAGTTCCTGCGCATGCCTGTTTCTCTCAGTACCACAGACAAGGTGCTGTGGACTGGGTCTGTGTTGGGGAAGAAGAAACAGGTCCTGAGCCTCATTTCCTTTGTTGTGTTAATCAGCTTTTCATTCATATGACAAAATACTAGAGAACATTAACTTAAAAGGAGAGGTCTGCTCTGGCTCCCGCACCCAGGCCCTCCTCTTAAAGGTTTCATCACTTTCTAATAGCACACAGGCTGGGATAAAAGGGTCACATCTGAAGTACAGCAGCAAGGCCAGATATCCAAATGGGCCAAGTGAGGCTGTAGGACGGTTCAGCTGTTAAAGGCTCAGAACCAAAACAATGCATGGGCCAGGTCTGCCTCATTAGTGACTAGACATGATCTCTCCCCTCTGGCATTTGGATCACAACATATTTTTTTAGAAGAATATTCCAGACTCACCCTGGCATTCAGCAATGAATAAGGAAGTAACTGATGTTAGGATGATTTTGTTCTTTTAGAAAAGAACTTCTGTCTCTTTCTGGAAATTTCTCTTCAGCACAAAGGTCAGTATTTTTTGTGACCATGTAGGTTCTATTGCCCCTGTTCTCCTCCATTGACACAAATAAACTATAGATTACATGTAAATAGGGGGATACAGATTTATTCTAACAAAGCTTTATTTATAGAAACAAGAGGTGGGCCAGATACAGTACTTGAACTGTTTACTAACTTTTGCTTTTAAAAAGGCACAGGGTACTGTCCCTGACACTTCAAAAATCACCAATGACTTGTTTGTTGAGTATTCTGTAGAGGAATTTTATCTCAGAACATAACTGCTCCGGCAAGAGATCACACCCCAAGACCTTCTAGGTCTGTGTGATCTGGCTGGAATACAGACATTCCTTTAATCCCAGGAGACAGAGGCATGCAGATCTCTGAGTTCTGTTTAGTCAGTTTGGTTGAGTTGGTGAGCTGAGAGGCAGTGCAGCGGAGTTGAGTTTGTGGCATTCAATTTCAGGAACTCAGAGACAGTTTTTACTGGGATATTTTTACAGAATCAGGTTGAAGAAAGAACAAGCTAGACCCAGGTAAAGACAGAATGAGCCAGAGAATGAGAAGGAGCCAGAAGATTAGAACAGATTGCTAGAGTTAGTTTGCGGTCAAGCAGAACAATTCAATCAGAAGCTGAGAGAAACCAGTTTTGAATCAGTCAGCTTGAAGAGGAGTTTGAGCCAGAACAAGTGAGTTGGACCAGCCAGCCGGAGTTCAGAAAGAGCTAGAAAGGGTGAGCTTATTCAACAGTAGGTCTCAGAGGCTGAAAACATTCTAGGCCTAGATTAGATTGTACAGAAGATAGAAGTTTCCAAGACTAGGCATAAATTAGCAGACTGAGGCAATAAGGCCCCAAGATGACAATTACTTTGGGCAAACAGAAGTTACTTTTACTTTACTTTAATAGAAGTGTTCTTTTTTTTTTTAATCAATAATGCTCGAACTCTTGATGAATTTCCCAATCTTGATGCTCATGTCTCTAGCTTGTGTAAATTTTACAGTTTTCTTAAAAGTATGTTTTCTTCCTCCATTTTTGTGAGTCAGTTAGATATTTAATATCTGTCAACCCCCTAGATTTATTCAGAACCCTCTCATTCCCTCTCAGCTTTCTTGTACTTCCCTCTTTGTTTTGGTTTCTTAGTTATTCAATTATCTGACATTTTCAAAAGTTCTCTTACATATTTAAAAATAATTTTGGATTCCCCTTGAAGATACTAGAGATTTTAACTTAAAAATTATATCCTATTTCCTGAATGATTTTTTAGGGTTAGTTTTTGTCCTAAGTATTGTTGAGCTTTTATGCTCTCAAGATATAATCTTTTTTCTGGGATATAGCTCAGCAGTAGAGTACTTACCTTAGTTTGAATGTTTCTTTTTTTTCTAAATTATTTTTTGAGAATTTTATATATGAGTAATGTGTTTAAATTATTCTCTCCCCTTCTCCTACTTTTAACTCCTCCCTTGCCCCACCACCTCAAATTCATGGCCCTTGTTTTCTTTAATCATTGTCTGTCTATCTATCTATCTATCTATCTATCTATCTATCTACATATATCCCCCCACATAAAAACATATAAATACAACTGCTGAGAGTATTGTTCATATATGTTTTCGAGCCGACCATCTGATATTGAATAACCAATTAGGGAGCTCATTCGTGGGGAAGTCTGAGTTTTCCTTTCTCAGCGGTCATTATTTGATAGTACGTGTGTTTGGTTTCAGAACACACACAAGGGAAGATTGCCTAGTGTACTGGTTGACTACTTAGATTAAAACTTTATGGAGTGGTTGAGCAGCCTATGAGTATGTGGAGAGATGCTAAGTTGTGGAATTTGCTTTAAACACGTCAGTTAAAGACTAGGTCTTAGAGTTAGAAGACTCTTAAGTGCTAGACTCTGGAGGTCTACATTTATGGGAGATATTTGTTTTAAGTTAAGTCTACAATTTTTGGGTGTGTTCCCATTCAAGAGGTGCTACTTCATTTCTTCCTCCTTGAAACAGGGCTGAACATAGATATGGTTCAGGTGGACAGAACATAGCATGGTCCCATGGGTGGGATTCTCAAGGCTCAGTAATAAAAGTACAACTGTTTCCTTTTTCCTTTACTCTTGGGGAAAGCCAGCTGCCATGCCATGAGGTCATTCTAACAACTCCAGGAGGAGTGGCAAGGGCTGAGGTTTCCAGCCCATAGCTTTCTGAGCTTACCATCTTGGAAACCAATCCTTCAGCCCTGATCCAGCCTTCAGATGATTGTCACCCTGGAAGACATCTCAGCCTTGTGAATGACCCTGAGCCAGAGTCACTAGCTAATCTCTTCTCAAATCTCTAACCCATGTAAACTGTAATAAACATGTGTTGCTACAAATGAATAGCTCCATGGGTAATTTGTTATGCAACATTGGATAACTAATGCACAGGGTATCATTTCTCCTCCATGTGTTTCATCCTCATGCAAATATGTAGCTACTTGAGAATTTTGACAAGAGTAGTTTTAGATTTTCAGTGTATGGACGATCAACTAAAGCAGCCCATTTGCAGCTTGATGTGCCATTTCTATTTGTATCTGAAGTTTCTAGTCTGTTCAAGGTTCTAGAGGGCAGGGTGGTTCTGGGGTGTCTCCATTTCTGTCTGTGTTTAGGGATGGCTTTGTGTTGCTTACCCCTCACATGCCCACCCACTTTAGTTTCCAGAAATCCATTTAGATCTCTTGTCTACTAGCTGCTCTTCTCCTATTGTCATGGTCCAACTAGACCTGTGACTTCTTTTTTTTTTCATATTAACAGGATTTCAGGTGAGGAAGGAAAGACACAAGCATGTTTCACCTGCAATTTTCAATACTGCCTTGTAAGAATCGCTAAAGGTCTGTACTGGAACATATCGAAAAGACATATTACAAGAAGCCAGTCAGTAAAGCGTGAATGACGCATGCTTTCATTTCTAACCCCTAAGCTCCGAGGCTTCAGTGAGTAGGAAGGTTCCAGCTTCCCCAGGAAGTAAAGCTGTTCACAGTCACAAAGCATATTCTGTGAAGCTGTTGGTTCTGTAGCATGAGTCAGGCTTGTCAGCTCTTTCCACGTGGCAAAGCCTCTGATGAAGGCTGGGATCCTTAATGAACAAATAATTAGTTCTAAGGCATCACTTGATGTAGAAGCCAACTAATGCCTTTTTAATTGCTTCTGGTCTTGCATCTTTAACAACCTCATCTCCTCACCAACATGGAATCACTGTCACCTGCAGCCACAGCGTGGTTCTCAGGGAGCCACATATCCCAACCACAGAGTAGGTAGGTGAAGGCACCCAGCTTGGGTTAGCCCACCAGCTGGTCCTTGAGTGTGAGAGGCCGCACTCACAGTCGCCATTACAAGATGGCGCTGACATCCTGTGTCCCATGCTGATAAACAACCAATCTGCGCATGTGCGAAGGGAATTTCCACTCGATGTGCTCTGCCTCTCCCGTGGCGTCATCTCGCCTGATGAGCAACAGCCAATCAGGGACTGACACATCCTAAGCGGAGGACAGTTTCCTATATAAGGGATGGGTTTCTGCCATTTGAGGTCTCCATTTTACTCGTTGTAAGCTTATGCTCTCCCTCTCAAGATGCATTAAAGCTTTGCTGCAGAAGGATCCTGTGTGTGTGCTGTGTCGTTCTTGCTGGCGAGACGGTAACGCGAGCCACATCTGGTGCCGAAACCCGGGAATTGACCACACCATCGTCAGCACCTTCGGAGACCCCCTGACTTCAGGGAGGATTCAGAACTGCAGAGTTGGTAAGTTCGGAGAGGTATGCATATTTCTGAGGTTCTTGGGCCGATTTTAGCCGTTATATTTACTGCCATAATTGTCCTTCTCTTGTTCATTTGTTTTCGTGGTGGCTTTTGTTAGCAATTGGAGAATAATCATAAGGCCGAGGTACATGAGTGACGGATTCTCTCCAAAAATCTGTTTTTAAATCTCTTGTGTAAAAAATCAACAACGGAGCCTCGGGGGCCGTGTATAACGCAGCTTGTAAGACGGACGTAGATAAGCCGCGGGCGCGGTAATTTTGCTTTCGTTTTCTTTGGTGGTCATCAGGCAGACGTAGATAAGCTGCAGCCGCCATGGGATCGTCACAATCAGTTTTGACCACACTCGAGGCAGTCTTAAAACAGAGAGATATTAAAATTACACATAGGACCCTCAAAAATTTTGTTAAAGAAATAGATCGTGTGGCTCCCTGGTATGCATGTTCGGGATCCCTTACGGTCACATCGTGGAATAAATTAGGCAAGGATCTTGATCGCCACCTAGCGAACAATGACTTGAGATTGGGCACCAAGGCAATTTGGAAGCTTGTAAAAAATTGCCTAGAGGATGACAACTGTAAGAGGGCAGTAGATGAAGGACAGGTCGCCCTAGAAGTTCAGGATAGCATGTTAGAAACCGAACGTAGTGAGAGGTTGGGTGCGCGCAGGAAAAAGGATACCCATAAAAAGAAAAAAGCTCAGGACCCTCCTGTAAAAGGAGTGCAACCCCCCTCAGGACCTAGCTCACCGCCGGGAGAAACATCACAAAGGCTTTATCCTTTAAAGGATCTTGAGGCATTGAATATTGATAGCTCTACAAGCTCTAGTACCTCTGACAATGAAACCCTTGATTCAGAGGAAGAAGCAGAATTGGAGGAGGAGGCGGCCAGGTACGAGGAAGAAAGATACCACCCAGACGAACGTGAGGGCAATAAAAAACCCTCCCTCAATTCATCTCATAGGGTGGCACCCACTGTTCCCCCACCCTATGAGTTGCAGTCTGGATTTTCCTTTTGGCCGGAAAAAGTTCGTAAAAAATTACATAACTTTTTTCCTGTGTTTGAAACAGAGAACGGGGGTCGAGTCCACGTGCCCGTGGAGTTCAATCTAATAAAGGACTTGGCTGAATCTGTTCGCAAATATGGGGTTAACGCAAATTTCACCCTGGTGATGTTAGAGAGAATTGGCACTGGTGCCCTAACTCCTACTGATTGGCAGATGGTGGCCAAGGCTGCGCTTCCAGACATGGGCCAATATATGGAATGGAGAGCCCTTTGGTTTGAGGCCGCTCAAACCCAAGCACGGGCCAATGCCCTGGCGCTGACCACTGAACAGAGGGATTGGACCTTCGATTTGTTAACAGGTCAAGGTCAATTTACTGCAAACCAGGCAAATTACCATTGGGGGGCTTATGCTCAAATTTCACAAACTGCCATTAAAGCCTGGAAGGCACTCTCTAAAAAGGGGGAAGCCAATAGGCGCCTCACAAAGATTATTCAAGGCCCTGAGGAGTCGTTTTCCGACTTTGTGGCTAGAATGACAGAGGCGGCAGGGCGCATTTTTGGAGATGTTGAGCAAATCGAACCCTTTATCGAACAATTAATATTTGAACAGGCAACCCAAGAGTGTAGAGCCGCCATAGACTCCAGAAAAAATAAAGGGTTACAATATTGGCTCAGAGTCTGCAGAGACCTCGGAGGACTGCTTACTAATGCGGGCCTAGCGGCTGCTATCCTCCAGTCTCAGAAACGCCCTGCTGGTAAAACCAACCCAAGAACTTGCTATAACTGTGGCAAACCTGGACATTTTAAAAGATTGCAAAAATTTCAATAAATAGGAGAGAACGCTAACTCTCTGTAGCCGTTGTGGCAAAGGATGTCATAAGGCCAGTCTATGCCGCTCAGTGAGGGATATGCAGGGGAGACTCCTTCCACCTATGGAACCTTGGAATGCAGCCGGGGAAGCTGCTTTTATACCCTTTGTTGGGAAGCACAAAATTACCCCATAGCAGTGGTGGTCCGCATGCCTCGTTTTGTACCTGTTCCAATAAGAACAGCAGGAAGTATGACACTTTTCAGAACAAAATGAGATTTCGGCGTTTCTGCCCTTATTGTAGGCCTTGTTGCCGCTGCGGCGGTGACCGCTTCTGTCACAGCCTCAGCCCTGTCGACATCCATGCAGACTGTGCAGACAGTCAATGAGCTGTCTGCCTCAGTGTCTGTAGCCCTGGATCATCAGAGCTCTGCTAACACCCAAATACAGGGCGGTCTTATGCTGGTCAATCAGCGCATTGACCTAGTCCAAGAACAACTGGACGTTTTATGGCAACTGGCCCAATTGGGATGTGAACAAAAGCTCCCTGGACTTTGTGTTACTTCAGTTCAATATGAAAATTTTACTAGGGCAGCTAATCTGTCAAAGAGTCTCTCTCAATTTATCTTACAGAACTGGACAGCGGAGTTTGAACAGACCTTGAGGGAATTGCGAACTGCTATCATTCAAGTCAACTCCACACGGCTGGATCTGTCTCTCACTGAGGGACTCTCGTCGTGGATATCTTCGGCCTTCTCCTTCTTTAAAGAATGGGTTGGGGTTGGATTGTTTGGAGCTGCAATCTGCTGTGGATTAGTGTTGACCCTATGGTTGGTCTGTAAACTCGGGGCCCAAACAAAAAGAGACAAGGTGGTTATTGCCCAAGCACTCGCCGCAATGGAAAGCGGGACCTCCCCTGATATATGGATAACCATGCTTAAGCAATAAGTCGCTGGCTGCTCAGCTCTTGCACCCTCAGAGTCTCATCTCATTGCACAAGGTAGAGTGAGTAAGCTTCAGCAGCCCTGGAGAGTTGCATAGCGAGGCATTGCAGTGGAATGGCTCTGCGGCAAAAATGAGCTAGCTCTAGGGAGGCATGTCATCTTGCATGAAGGATGCGTGCCCCAGTGTCCTTCCCCCAGAAAAAATGGCATAAGGCCAGGCTATGACCTCTCCGGGTGAAGAACTTAGGAGAGAGTCATGTATGCAGGCCTAATATTTTGCTTGGGGATTTGACCTCTGTCTCCACTCTCCCTGTTGGGTGTCTTATTGCCTTTTTATAAAAAGAAAAGGGGGAGATGTGAGAGGCCGCACTCACAGTTGCCATTACAAGATGGCGCTGACATCCTGTGTCCCATGCTGATAAACAACCAATCTGAGCATGTGTGAAGGGAATTTCCACTCGATGTGCTCTGCCTCTCCCGTGGCGTCATCTCGCCTGATGAGCAACAGCCAATCAGGGACTGACACATCCTAAGCGGAGGACAGTTTCCTATATAAGGGATGGGTTTCTGCCGTTTGGGGTCTCCATTTTACTCATTGTAAGCTTATGCTCTCCCTCTCAAGATGCATTAAAGCTTTGCTGCAGAAGGATCCTGTGTGTGTGCTGCGTTGTTCTTGCTGGCGAGACGGTAACGCGAGCCACATTTGAGTCACCCCTGCACTTGTAGGCATAGAATGGCCAACCCACAGGGTCTCAGGATTATTATAAAAGTGGGTTTTTCTGGACCATTGCCTCAAAAAACCTAGGATTCAAAGGATCCAGGGCCAGTAAGGGTCAGATCTCAGAGAATGAGAGCAGAAACAAAGGACACAAAAGAGAATTAAGGGATTCTTTCTTTTTTAGCTGAGGGAAACCCCTGTGTCTTGGGTTCCACTTTTAGCTCTATGAAGCAAGGTACATTTTTACCTTTTTGTAGGTTTAGGTATGAAGTTATATTCTCCCGGGTGATACAGACAAGGAGTTGGGAAAATCAGCTGGGAAATTCCAAAGTAGAGTGTGTGCAGAAAGTGAATGTCTTGAGAATGGTAGCAGAAAACTGTTGTGACCCCTAAAAGGTTTGTGTGTATTCATCTTGTGCCACTACTGAGAGGTGACTGGACAGGAAGGCAAGGATCTCTTCAACAGGTCAACCCACTGACCAATTCAAATGGAATGGGCTGCTGGGAGGTGGATTTGGTTGGGACCAATAGGTAGCTAGGGGTGTGTGTATCTTGAAAATATATGTTAGTGCTAATTTAAAAGATTCTGCTGTTTTCTCATAACCCAGATAGCTCCCAAATAATTGAGACTGGACTATTATATTTATCAAACTTTAAGGCACAACAACTGAGTAGTTATTACTCTATTCTAATCTTATAAGCTAGCCTGGCTACCTTCTAGCCAAAATCCCCAAACACTTGCATCTTATGGTTTTCTCTACTCAAGCAATTTTCTCATGCTCTCTCCTGGCTCGCTCTCTCCATGGCTGAATCCCCTACTTCCTCTCTTTCTTTCTTTCCCCTCACTGGCAGGAAATCCAGCCTTATTCTCCTCCTTGCTCAGTCACTGATTGATCAGTTCTCTTTATTGACATATCAGGGAACAACTGGGAAGTAATTTTTATATGACATGGAGACAGGAGATTCTCAGAACAAGGATTGCAACCAGATATGGGAGAGAGAGAGTTCAGCATTTGGATCTTCACATAATGCACAATAGCATTATGCGTACAGATGTATCTTGTCTAGAGCCCTTCTTCTGATTCCCCTCTTGTGGGACTCTCCCTTTCACCCCTCCTTTGCAGCAGCAGGATCCTCTTTATTGTCTCTCCCTCATGCCATGTGTCTCATCTTCCTCTTACAAACTCTCTCTGCTTCTTGGCTGCTGTGAGGTAAGCAGTTTCTTCATCATGCCCCTTCAGCATAGTTCTGCTTTTATATACTGCTTTTTATACAGCGCAGCCAACTGGCCTTGCACTGATACCTCTGCTAATCATGAGCCAAAGTAAACCTTTTCCGTCTGTAAGTTGTTTACCTCAGGCATTTTGTTACAGTGACAAAAGCTAATTAACATAAAAGAGCAGGGCTAGAGGCTGAACACTACATCAAAGGGTCAAGATCATCTTTAAAAGAGAGACACAGAGGAGGGGTTTCACTTTCTATATTTCTATGGTGTTTCAGCAAAATATTTTAAGAATGCTAATTTTATAATAATTTTATTTAAAAAGTCCAGAACTCGTGACCCAAAGTCTGCTGTCTTTTATGCATTTCACTCATTTGCTCACTTATTCAAGTAGCATGCACTCTGGATGTCTGCTCCTTGCCCCATCTCCACATAAGGAGACACAGAGTCAGGCTTTTGTGGACTCAAGGGTCTTATAATCCGTGAAGGGCCAGCACAGAGCCCCTCAAGGAAAGTAGTACCTAAGGGAGTGAATGGAGTAAATGGATCATGAATGCTGCAGGTATTTAATCACATCACATCTGATATAGGAGATGTTGTCCAGATCAGTACAGAAAATTGTCCCTGAGGGGCTGGGGATGTAGCTTAGTGGGTAGAATGTTTGTCTAGCATGCATGGTTCGATCACAGCATCACATCAACCAGGTGTGGATGTACAGGACTGTACTCTTAGGACCTTGTGGGTAGGAGGATCAACCTTAAGGCCATCCCCAGACACACAGTGAGTTTGAGGCTAGCCTGGGCTATGTGAGACTATATAAAACAAAACAAAACAAAACAAAACAAAACAAAACAAAACAAAACAAAA
>CAJQZJ010001558.1:24689146-24704571 GCA_907164525.1 Lophiomys imhausi
AACAAAACAAAACAAAACAAAACAAAACAAAACAAAACAAAACAAAAGACTGTCCCGGAGGTTAGGAACTATGATCTGTGTTCATTATCTGTGTTCCAGCACATATGGTCCCTCAATAAATGTCTTTTATGCAAATGAGAGCTTTTAAACATTTCCCTAGTGGGCATTTGGCCAGAGAACAAGCTCGTCACACAGTCCTGCTGTGATGTGGCCATGTCAAACTTCCCATGTCTTAGTTTCTTTAGCTCTAAATAGAGATAAGAACACACATCCCACAGAGCTGACAGGAGGATTAACTTGAGGGAAGCCTTTAAGCACTCTGTGTGTGTCTGGTACCCAGGGAATGGTAGGTAAATGATCGTGATGGGCATTTGCACTGTCTTCAGTGGCTCACCCTCTGGTGGATACAGACATGTACTTTCCCTGTCATTCACTTCCATGTGCTTGTGGGTGAGGACATGATGGGTCACAGAACATGTGCAACTTAAATTTCAGTCCTGACAACAGGTCTCATTTTAGAGAGCTGGTACAGTTTATACTTATGTCAATTCCATCTCTGCATCCTGGCAGATCACAGGGATTAACGATGTCTTGTTATTTCTTGTGCCTTTGCTCTTGAGGGAGGATGAGTGACTGGCCATCTGTGTAACTCAAGAGAAAGCTCTCCATCCCGCCCCTCCCTGTGGCCCAGCACAGAACAGCTCTGTCGGAGAATCCCAGACAAGGTGCCCAAAGTAATTAAGAAGGCTTTACTTGTATCTCTCAAAGAGCATCATTATAGGAGCTCTGTTTCAGAACTTCAAACAATGCTGCTCAAGCATTTTCTTTTCTTCTTGAGTTCTATGTCCCTACAGACAGCGTGGCCCCAGGGAACTGGAATTTTGGGGTGAGTCACAAGCCCCCAGGGCTTGTTCTCACCATGTGTGATCCCCGTTGTGAAATGTGTGTGTTGGTCTTTGATTTGCACAAAGCTCTTTCCACATCTGCTGGCAGTAGGCCAAGTCAGGGCTCTCTTTACAGCAAGAGGGATGAAGTCCCTTGTCCTTGGCTGTGTCTCCCACACCTGGTGGCCAGCAATCTGAGGATCTCCAGAAAGTGCCTAACACCTGTAGAGAGTCCCCCTTCTGATGCTTACTCACCCCCATTCCTGCTTTCAGCCTCAGATCTTAGGGGTATCTGTGTATGGATAGTGATATAGTTACTATGGAAACCTAGGCTGCATGAAATTGTGTTAGTGGATTGTGGCCAGCATCTTTTAAAAATGAAACAGACTGGACTAGAATATAAACTATGAGGATGTACCACAAGTGGAAAGAGTAAACTTTTTTAAAAACACAGTGTGTGCATGCATGTACACACACACACAGACACACACACACACACACACACACACACACACACACACACACAGTCATGATGCAAATGTGTTTCTCCATTTGCTTCAGAAGTTGAAGTTGAATGAGTCTGGGATCCTGGTGCATGGCTGAGACCTAACTGACATGAGACTTGTCTGTTGACCTACAGTTAGTTTTCTCCTATAGGTACCACTGCTCACATCAATGGCGTATTTTATCATCACCCTTTTCTGTGTAGCTAGACCAAACCTTGCCATGTGCTTGTGATAGATAACCAGGACCCATCCTTCCCACGGCCAATGCTTGCAATCCCCATCCTGCCAGCTGTCCCCCATCTCTGGCTTCATACCACACTGTTGCCCTGGTTTCAGCTGCCTTGAGTCTAGAGATTTCCCGAGGCTATGTTGGGAAAACTTCTGCCCACACCTCAGCTCCCCATGTGAAATTGCAAGTCATTGTTTCTTGCTGACTATTTTCCCTTATCCCTTCAGGAGGAGCCTTCCTACCCCAAAATGTCCTCCTACCTTATGCAAGCTGGTGGCCTCACTGTGTTTGGGGATTCTTATTTTCCCATTTTTTTTGGGGGGGGGGAACATTTCAGTTTAGTTTTGGAGAGATGAAGAATGATCCTTAGTGTCGAGTATACAGACTTGAAAGTGGAAACTAGCCATTTTGAAGCAGAGGTATGATTTGCATAAAATTAATCATTTTCAAGTGAATAGGTCAGTGGCATTTAGTGTATTCATGGTGTTCTGTAGCCACTGCTGTTTCTCTGTGGGCTGAAACCAATGTCTGGATGCTTAGGGAGGTCTGCTCCATATCCTCACCAGATTCCAAGGCATCCTTGGCATGTGACCTCTTTCATGGCAACTGTTGTTACAGCATCTCAGCTCCAGGTCTCCTAGCTCTCTCTTCTCCTTTCTAGGGGCCTCAAGATTTCATGAGCACTGCTGGAAAATCCTGAACAATCAGGGATCCCTGCTTCAAGTCCCTCAACTTACCCCAGGTGAGTTGATTGAGCCACAGTCCTGGGATCAGGGGAAGGGTTTCTTGGGGTGCTGGCTATCTTACCATACATGCAGAGGAATTTCGTCTGGCTTTCCTTCTTCATGGCACTAGAAGTCAGACTATTTAGTTCCAGAGGTAGACTTTTACAGCAAAGACTTAGTAACCCTGCCTCATAGATTGGACTTTCTCCAGGAGAGTGGGGCTTAGGAAGGGACACTTCTGTTCTTTTGGGCTGTTTAAGCACAGGATGCATTTTCCCGGAATGATCCAGAAGGATTTCCTGTGTGGAGTGGGATGCTCGATCAATTAGTCTTTCCCAACTTTAGGTATATTTAAGTCTTTAAGGATGAAATTCTAGCTATCTGATTCATGACTTAAGTTAGAGAAGGCTGTCACATGTAATTCCATAAGGTACAAGCACACTTGGGGTGGCAGGCCCTGGCAGTGTCCTGCCTTCTGAGGTAGCATTCCCCGCAGGTCCCTGTGGTGCCCTGCTCAGCTGAGGTACAGGTCAGCTTCAGCTCCTGGAAGTTAATGCCACCAGGAATAGCTGAAAAGAAATGGATGAGTATGTAACCAAGTCCCTCATTCTGGCGGTGCAGCCTCAGTCATAGTCCCACTTTCATCCTGAAACCTTGAAAACAGGTTCCACCTCGCACATGTTGCTCTCAGAGTTTCGTGGTGTGTTGGGGTCACAGGTAACTGGAGAAAAAGGAAAAGAAAGGGGAAGAAAATCTCTCTCTCTCTCTCTATCTCTCTCTCTCTCTCTCTCTCACACACACACACACACACACACACACACACACACACACACACATATACATGTACACATTTGGTGGATGAAAAAAGTTCCAAACACTTTATTTTTTTCTCCTACAGCTTATATATTCCAGAAAAATCCTTCAAACAGTACAAAAATCACAATGTGGTTACATTCTAATTTTCTTTAAGTGAATGATTACAATGGGTACATGTTAGAAAAACATATGTTCCCCAATACCCTCACATAATCAAAAATTTTAGGTATTATGGGTGAAAAACAAGTTATTTCCAAGAACCTGCATACATTTGTAACTAAGCAACTTGTTGTAGATTAACAAAGTATAAGCAAGAAATTTTCTCAGCCAGTTTCTCTTTACTAGCCAGCTGCAATTTGTAGTTACAAAGAAAAGACCAATTATCTTATTTATCTTAAAAATAACTTTATAAAAATCTTAAGAGAATCACAAATCTAAACTTTTGTATGAAAAACAGTCATTTCTACTTTAAATCCTCAAGGTACATGTCTACTCATTAACAACAAAGTTTATTAAATCATATTAGGAAGCCGAGGACAAAACTGGATACAAGAAATTAATAACACCATGACCACCAGTCCAGCTTTAGCAAGGAGTCATGTCAACTAGTGACATTCAGGCTTCTTTTGTTCTTGTTTCCTGACCATAAAAAAAAATCCCTAGCTCAACTATTAAAAGTGTGCCTTTCTGAACTTCAAATTATTGCCTAAGATTTTCTACCACTCATCTTTCTGTCTTTCCTCACGACTCTCCTCTTTTGCACTGGTGTGGCATTCTTACACAGCACTGGGCAGGAAGAGCCAGTGGACCAGCTCTGCCAGGATCTATCCACCTTCACATCTCACAGTCTCAGAAGCTGAGAAATCCATGCCTTTGTCCCCTGGTGTCACCAGCTCACATTTAGACACAAACAGTGGCCCCAGTTCTCAGCTCCATATGGGGGTGGGTAGGGGTAGTTCAGAAAACTGGTTGCCTTGCCTGAGACCCCCTGCTTCTCTCCACAGGCATCCCCCTGCCAGATCTTGGGGGTGTGAAGCAGTAGATGGGAGCAGATGGCAGTAGCCTCTCAGTATCCTATGCTACTATGGTCCTGGGGCAAGTCCAGCTTCAGAGGGAGAACAGGTCAGACTGGCCTCAGAGCCTTTGAGAAATAGCTGGGGCTGGCAGAGGGGAAAGGATCACCAGAGCGCACCCAGCCTGAGCCCAGCAGCCCCTCCGCCTTGGAATGAGAGCTGGTTCTAAATCCTCATTTCCATTGCTGCCTGCTCGGCTTGGGGCCCACAGCAGATGGTGAGGTGGGCCTTCCAGTGGGTCTGGAGTGTGGGCTTTGAGAGTGTTAATGTTTCTCAGATCTCCTTTGTAGAGCGTCAACTGTGACAACAGTGTAGCTCAGAGCAGGAAATGGAAAGGCACTGCCAGGTGTTGGGAGGGGCTGCTTCTTAATTAAGGCACCTTCCCAGCTTGCTGATGACAACCATGGGTTGGAAATAATCTATGCACCTGTCTACGACCAGGAGGCTGGGGACACTCCAGGCCCATGTTCAAGTGGGGTCTAGCCCTTTCACCAGAATAACAGGAGAAATGGTATTGTTCCCTTATTGAACTTCATTCATTGTTCTACCCAATGTGGCACACGCTCATTTCTGTCAATCCCACTGATTATGTGTCTCTGAAGAGCCCATTTTAATACACTTATGAATAAGAGAATGCTTCAACAATTTATGTTGTTAAAAGTCATGTTAAAAGTCAGTTAGGAGGTAGAACTCAGACGTATCTTTTTCTCATTGAACCCTCACACCAATCCTATAGTTGATACTGAAGTGAAGCCAATTTTAACAGATGGGAAAATTGAGGCAAGAGGCTGAAGCCCATAGAGATGATCATAGACTGAGTTAGAACTCAAACATATCGTTAGGCAAACCTGGATTCCAAGACTCAGTCCATCATGAACGACAGGGCAGTTCTGTGTATCTCAGAAGATCATAGTGAGGACAACAGACAATGACATGGACAGGAATTCACAGCCTGGGACTGGCCATTTTGGTGATGGTTCCGGGACTATTTGAATGCTTTTGTGAATCGTGTTGTATGTTAACTTTGGTAGGATATAACACCAATATATCTGTCCAAACATTACTAGAGAGGCTTAAGTTTTCTAAAGATGAGAAAGAAACACTTAAATGAGTAGACTTTGACTAGAGTTGGTTGATTTCTTTCTGTAAATAGCATGGGTGGGCCTTGTCCAATCAGTTGATGGCCTCAAAGCAAAAAGAGCTCTCTCCCTAAAAAGATGGAATTTTACTAACATTATATCTATACTCAACTGCAGTCTACCCTGGGGTTTTAGCTTGCCAATTTGCCCTATGGATTATGGGCTTATCAAGTCTCCATCTATGGTCATGTGAACTGATTCCTTAGACTCGATCTTTCCCTGCCTCTGTCCCAGCCCTGTTTCTCTCCCTTCCTCCTTCCTGCTCTCTTGTTTCTGTCTTGGTTATTGTCTCTGAAGAACCTTTGCTGATACATTAACTAGTAAGGGAATGTTTTAATAATGTGTAGTTCTATTGATGTGGAATAAAGTGAAACAATTAAAAGGAGAACTTAGATCCATTTTTAAAAAAAGATGTGTGGTTTGTCCGTTTGCATGTGATTCTCTATGAGTGGAGAGATTGGAAGATGCACACAGAGAGAGGGCTGTGGAGTCAGGAGGTGTCCTGAGGACCAGGGAAGGTGCTTGCCTCCTTTATTTCTTTACTGTGTGATTTTAGCATACAATACTGTTGCTGTTCTAAAGATGATAAATATGAAAAATCTGATAAGAGCTTGTTGGTTATGGATCTTCCTCCTCCTCCTAGTGTTCACAGGCAAGAGGGATGGGATAGCAGAACCTTGCCCCAGTCTCTGTTTCCACTGTAGTTTTCATGGGTGGAGGGTCTATCTGGTGGTATTCCAAGCCTGTTCAGATTGCCATGGCCTTGCCTGCCCAGACTCTGGCCAAGAGTGATTTAAGGGCATTAGCCTCCATTCCCTGGAGGTCTGGCATCTGGATAACCTTAGTGGTCCTTTGGGATAGCTAGGGAAAGGAAAGCATGGGCCCCACTGCTGGAGGGCACCAACCTGTAAGCCTTGTGTTCCAAAGCTGGGAAATGTCCCTCTGAAGAGTCCATCTGGCCAGCCACTGTCCCAGGTGCAGATAAGCTAATCCTGGCTGAGTTTTGGCTTAACCATCAACTGTGACAAAAGGTTGGCTAGGCAAGATCCACTTGTTCAGGAAGTTTAGGAGAACAAGATTCAGGTCATAATGCCCTGAATTTGGCAATGGAACCATTTGAGATCATCAGGAAAATGTCAAGCAGCTTGAACCCCTAGGCCTCCCTCCTTCTATAGGGTCGGCTGCTGACAATTGGAACTGACTGTTGGTTTGACTGACTCAGCTGAATCGATACATTATTTGATCCTGCTGCCAAGAACCAGCTCCACCCCCACTTCTACAGAAGGGCAGGGTCCTTACCCATTGAGACCATGTAGGATGTCAAAAGGAAGCGGGAGCCCCTAGCTCTTCCTCAGCCAGCTTCCTTAGAGCCCTCCTATCACATGCATTCCCCTGAAAGACACTCACTGTTGCCAGTTGCAGAGATGGTCCTGCTCAGCAGCCAGAAATGGATGGAAACTCCACATTTCAGGCAGGCAGATGATATTACATATAGCACAACAAAGGGGTTTTCCATAGAGTGCACCTCAGGTTGGCTCAAGGGTAATAATGCTGGTGCCTGAATTCAGATACTTGCACACTTTTTAAAGGCACAGTTGGAAAATTCTCTGATAGTACCGTGGAATGGACATGTGTTCTCTGAGACAGTCCTTATGCCTCAAATGTTGGGTCCCAAGTCAGAACGGAGATAGAGGAGGCTGAGGACACTAGCCATGTCACAGGGACTCAGCCCTCCACAGGCAGCTGCCAAACTTCCCAAGAAGAGTCTTCCAACCAATATGGAAGGCATAATCTTCCACCTTTCTGGGGAAAGACTGACTGCAGGGTGACAATAACTAGCTCTCTATAATCATCACCCCTTTTCCAGATGAATGTGAAACTTTTCCCACAGGCTCATGGGTTGAACACTTCCCCTCTGGTGGTGCTGTTTCAGAAGGCCATGGAACCTTTGGGAAGCACAGCCTGACTAGGGGAAATGGTTCATGAGGGTCAGGCTTTATGATCAGGCCCAATGCCTGTGTGTTCTCTACTTCTTGATGTAGGTGTACTGTGACCACCTGCCTCAGTCCTGTATCCATGCCTTCTTCCTGTCCTGGTTAGTTTTCTGTCATCTTGATACAAGTTAGAGTCATCTAGGAAAAGAACACTCAATTGAGAAAATGCCCTCATCAGATTGGCCTGTAGGCAAGTCTGTAGGGCATTTTCTTGACTCATGATTAATGTGAGAGGGCCCAGCCCACTGAGGGACAGTGTCACCCCTGGGTAGGTAGTTTTGGATGATATAAGAAAGCAGGCTGAGTGAGCCATGGGACATGAGCCGGTAAGCAGCATTTCTCCATGGCCTCTGCTTTAGTCCCTGCCTCCAGGCTCCTGTCTTGGGTTCCTGCCATGACTTCCTTTCATGATGGATGTGAATCATAAGTTGAAATAAGCCCTTTCCTCCATAAATTGCTTTTGGTGATGGTGTTTTACTATAGCAATAGAAAGCAAGTGAGGACACCCACCATGCTGGTGAAGGGAATAAAAATTATTAAGAGACCCCCTAAGTCGGCAGTAGAGCCAGGCCAGCTGCCACGTCCCAGGAACTTAGCTGACCATAAAAAGAATAAAATCAAGAATGAAGGTCAATTGGGCCATGGGCCCCCAGGGTTTCAGGAACTGGCTGACCACAAAGTAGATAACAAAACAAGATTAGATTCATTCCTGAGAAAAACAGATGTAGGATGTTTCCCGCTGACTAACTAATGGGCTGGTACATTCCACCTGTATTTCGCCTCCCCGTTGGGTTGTGGTAAACAATGGGCTGGGCTGGTACTTCCCACCTGTAATTTCCCCCACCCCCTTAATCTGTGGTGCTCCCCTATAAAATACTCTACTCTCCCCCAAATCGTGGTTGCGGATCCTACCCCTGCGTGGGATATGAGTGGTACCCTCAGTGCACTGAGCTTCCCCCTTCCCCCCTTCCTCCTCTTTCACCCCTTCTTCCCCCCGAAATAAACCTCTTGCGATTGCATCAAGATGGTCTCTTGCGAGTTTTGGGGCGGCCGTGATATCCTGAGCTTCGGGTGAGGAACTTTCCTCCCCCCGGGTCTTTCACTGGACTATGTTCCCTTAAACTCGAGTCAGAATAAACCCTTCCTCCTTTAAGCTTCTTCTTGTTAAGGGTTTGGTTACAAAAGTAAGAAAAGTGACAGACACAGCACCCATCCCAGGGGAGATGGAGTGTGCCCGAGGAGTGTGGCTGGGAACTCCTGGGGGATGAACAAGTTCAAATCCAAGCCAGGGCCTTTGGCTCCTGTAGGGAGAGAGTTGCATCTGGGTGTCAGGAAGGCAAGGTCTCTGGCCCTGGTGCTGTCTTAGCTAATTTTTGTGCCACTCTAACAGACGGCCTTAGCAATTTCTAAACAAATTTATTTATCAAAGCTCCAGAGACTGGGAAGTCTCAGGTCAAGGTGGCAGCAGGCTTAGTGTCTGGTGAGGGCTGGTTTGACCATTTCCGAGATGGTGCCTTAAACATGGTTCCTCCAGAGAGGAAGATCTGTTCTTCACATAGCAGTATTTCCCAGGAGTGTGACTACTGTCTGCAGACCCTTTTGTAGTGGCATATATGGGAGCAGAGTGTCCTCAGGGCCCTGGGGTTTAAGGTTTAATGTGAGCTTGGGCAGGCCCCACGTTCAAACCCAGCAGGTAGAAACTTGCTGTGAGGCTACCTGGGTGCCTGCTTCACGTCTATTTCCATCCTACTGCCCACCTCTATCTCCAGGATTTTCCTGAATGATGAGGGGCTGAGCCCCGAGGTGGTTCACATTGTCTTCCAGCTTAGGCTCTTCGACCTGCTCTAAGCCTCACACATCAATATACAGGACAACAAAAGTTCAGCACACAATAGTCATTCCACAAATTGTCAGATCACAAAGCTAATGCTGAATCATAGTGGTTAACAGACTTAGAAGTGTGCAGAATCCTACTCCCTAACTCTGTTCTGCCATCAGCCAAGGTTCACAGTGTGAGGATGTCCTGTCCTTCAGTATTGACTGTGTCAGCTCTGTTTTGTCTTTAATTGCAAGCTTTACCAATGAATTTCAAAATTTAAATTCCAGAAGACAAGATGAAGTCTGAATTTACATTCAGAACATCTTGTTTGTGGATGTAGGTCTCAAGGTAGATTGAGCCACAGGCATGGGTTGGAGGAGCAGGCTCTGGAAGTCCACACCTTGAGTAGAGACAGAAGCTGGTGGTGGGAGGATATGTTCTCTCCCAGAGGCTTTGACTGCCTATCCTCCACTGGGCTGGAAACCATGTGCATCTGAATTCCTCCCACTTTGCCTCTCCATTCTGCCTCAGGCTCCACACAGTGTTTTGATCAGCAATGGCTGCTCAGTGTTGGTTTGCATAATGTTTACAGTGTTAATGGTGTGTGTGTGTGTGTGGCGGGGGGGGGGGTAGGTCATGGGAAAGGAATCCTTTTCTCTGGCTACAGTGTGCTTTTATCCAAGAAACCCAAAGGTTGTGTCTGGAATCCGAAGGAACTAGCTTTTCTTCATGAAAGGCAGATGCCTTAAGCTGGAGAACAAGGGAAGAGTCTCCCCTGCAAGGAGACCTCTGTGCTCATTTGGAAGGTGCCATTTGTGAGGAGGTAAGCTGTGAGATCTCTCCCCTGGGAATGGCTGTTCTTCCATATCTTTCAGGGGACCTACATCCCTGGAGACAAGAATTGTCGAGCTGCTCTGAGAAGGTTGGTCTGAGCACATGGTAGGGTCTGTTCCCCACAGCAGCCAGGGCCTTGACACAGTGGCCAGTCATCCTTGCAAGGCAGCAGGTGGTGTGGATATGCTAAGAGTGGTGTCTGATATTCATCTTCGATTTAACTGAATTTAGTAGAACCACCCATGTGATCAGCAAGGCACACTCCAGGTTGCGTCCGTGGATGTATGTCCAGGGAGGGTTACATGTTGGGAGAAGAGCCACCCTGAATGTGGGTGGCAGCATCCCATGGGATGGAGGCATGGTTGGGCAAAGGAGGGAAAGGGAGCCAGGTGGTGTCTCCGTCTGTTTCTTTGTCTGAAGCATGTGAGCAAGCTGCCTTTCACATCTGACACTCAGGATGGAGCTGCTAAGAACATGATTCAGAATTTTCCTTTCCTCCTTTAAATGGCTTCTGTGAAGTATTTTTAGTCCTACTGCTAACAAAGCCATAGGAACTGAGGCCTTGGTTGGATCTTGCTCGTGTCTCCAGGTGTGGCTGGATCTATGTTGTGCTCACTAGTTTGCACAAACAGAAGCATACTATGTATAATCTCTGGGTTTTACTTTCCTCCATTTCTGTGCAAAATTTACTTTATTCTTTATAATAGCTGTGTAGTATTCCACCAGAATGTCAAGTTTGGGGTGCATTTTTGCATTTTTAGCAATTCTCCTACAAACACTCTTACTCATTCATCTTTTGGATTGGGACTTTTATTTCAGTTGGCTAGGTTCCCAGAAGCAGCATTGCATTTGGGTCAAAGGGACTCAAGATCTCTAACTTTAATAAATCCTGTTAGATTACCTTCTGAAATGGTTGAAATAAGTCACAGCTCTCCTGTCGTCAGGGTTGTGAGTGCCCTCAATTCACACGCTGGCCAGCGCCAGGTGCATCAGTCCCTCTCAATTTGGCAGCTCACACTTTGCTTTTGTTTGCGTCTCCCTGGACGCACAGGAGGTTGTATCTCTGTGCTAACCTGGGCCCTGTGTGCTGCCTCTGCAGGTGCCTTGGGTGGATTGCCTGTGACTGTAGAAAGTGGAGACCTTTTAGCAGGTCCAGGAGGGTGGAGAAGATGAATGAGCTCTCCAGGCTATGGGTGCTATTGGTAGGTCCAGTGTACGGAAGCACAGGATCTTAAAGCATACATCAGGCAACCTAGGAATTGGGGTCCCCTTCCCTAAAGTCAGGGTTTAATGTGAATTGGCTTTTTTTGGGTAGTTAATGAGCCCTTCATTCTTGGGAGGCTTTAAGCAGACATCAGAATTTGTTCTGCTGTTTGTTCACAGAGGACAAGGACAGGGTGAGGGCGGGAGATAGAGAGGATGTCCTACTGTAATCTCTGTTGCTATGATTCAGCACTCTGGCCAAAAGCAACTCTTCAGAGGAAAGTTCATTTCAGTTCACACTTCAGATCACCGAAGGAAGTGAAGACAAGGACTCAAGCAGAGGCCCGAAGGCAGGGATGTGGAGGAACAATGCTTGTTGGCTGATTCTCAGGCTCATCCTTGAGTACATTCCTTCCTTCCTTTTCTTTTTTATTTCTCTTCTTCATTAAAATAGATTTTGTTTTTATTTGTGTGCATATGTGTGTGTGTGTACATAGGCACTTGGAATTCAGAAGAGGGCACTGGATTCCCTGGAGCTGGAGTTCTAGGCAGTTGTGAGCTGCTCAACATGGGTGCTGGGAACCAAACTCAGGTCTTTTGGAAGAGCAATAAGTACTCTTAACCACTGAGCCATCCCTCCACCCCTCTTGGCTAGCTTTCTTATACTGCTTGCCCAGGGATAGATGAGTGAGGGCCCTCCTACATCAGTCAGCAGTCAATACAATTCACATAGACAAGGCATACAGGTCAGTCTGAACTGGACAGTCCCTCAATTGAGACTCCTTTCTTAGGAGACACTAGGACAGGGGATGGGACAGAGAAGAGATGTGAGAGGTGGTTGAAGATATCCCATCTGCTCCGCGTGGGGTCTGCCAGCTGGTGTCCTGTGAACCACCGCTGCTGGAAGACCATCAGTGGAGCAGATTTGAGAAAGCATTGAAAATCTGCCCTGTCAATTACAGTTGCTGTCTAAGCCAGCAGTTCTCAACCTCCCAATGCTGTGACCCTTTAATACAGTTCCTCACATTGTGGTGACCTTGTTACTGTTTCATAACTGTAATCTTGGCACTGTTATGATTCATAATGTAAATATCGGACATGCAGGATATCTGATATGTGACCCTTATAAAAGGATTGTTCCACTCCCAAAGGGGTTGTGACCCATAGGCTAAGGACCAGTGGCCTAAGCTAATCTGGGCAAGGAGTGACATGCTGTCCCAAGTTTCCCAGGACTGAAGGGTACCCTTGACTATGAAATTTCAGCTCTAAAACTGGCCAATCCTCCGAAGAATTGTTATGAATTGATTACATGACCTAGCTATGACTCTGAAGACACCAGTTTCTTTGAAGTAATGTAAAAGCTTAGGTGTGGTTCCCAGGCTAGACCATAAAAGGGGTTGTGTGGTTCCCAGGCTAGACCATAAAAGGGGGTTTTGGTGGCTCACTCTAGTCAGCCATTCTGAGGTGCTGAGGGATCTGGCCAGGCACAGTGAGGGCATGACTTCTGTGGAACATTAAATCTCAGAACAGAGGTCACACTCGGGTCATCTCTCATGGAACACCTGAGTCATTTTCCACTTCTTACAGAATTAGTGCTAAGCTGTGAGGTGCTACCCTCAAAAAGTATTTCCTTGTCATTATTTCTAGATTCTGTGCCTTAGATGGCAAAGGACATTGACTTAGTTAGGACTTCTATTGCTGTGACAAAACATCATGACCAAAGGCAACTTGAGGAGGAAAGGTACATATCCCAGGTCACGGTTCATTGATGGAAGAGCCTCCTCAGTTCCAGCATTAACTTGAAGGGTACTTACTCAGCCTTCTGCTGATCTCATGATTGTGCTCATGCTGTGTCCTCTTGCTGTCAGTTACTGAACTCCACCAGGAAGCTTGTGCTCAGGGCTCTGGAGAAGGCATGTACAGCTCTGGCAATGTGGTGAGATAGAAACTGGTGGTAGACACGGAAGGCAGGGCGGGCTTGGCAGCAGAGCTGGTGTTAATTCATGCACACGGCGTCTCCCATTGGCTCAGCCTTTTCCAGCTTGCAAGGTGTTTTCACATCCTGTTCCTTGTCTGATCTTGGCAGGGGTCCTGGGAGGGCAGCAGAGAAGGCTGTTAATGTGTTGTGAAGCCACAGCTATGGTGGCTGGAGGAGGTGTTGAGGCTCTGGTGAGCAGAGGGACAGAGCTGCTGGGCTTCTTTCTCCCATCCGGAGGTCTCGCCAGGCCAGCGTTCAGGGGGCTCCAAACTGGCTCAGTCAGGCCCCATGCTTGCTTCCTCTGCTGTACCCCAGGAGTGGTTATTGCAATGTCACACTTGTGCTGGGCTTTCTCAGGTTGGGCTTCCCAGTCACAGATGCTGAGTGTGCAGATACACGCTATGAGATATTTTGGGGACTTCCAACTGGAGAAGGGAAGGAAGAGTAGGTGAAACTGAGCCGCAGTGGCACCCCCACGCCCTCAAGGGCTCGGCCACCTGCTTGCTGTGAGCTTGGGAAATTACTTGATCTCTCTGAGCTTCAGTTTCTTTTCAGATGATAGGCCTGCCCATAAGGAGGTTAAGTTGGAGGTTGCATACTCTGTGTTTGATTCAGGATGATGCTCAGGGCAGACTGGCTTTCCTTCTGTTATCCTGTCCCATAACTAGTTATAACAGAAAGACAGACAGGCAGACACTCAGTTGCTGGGCACCTGCCATATTCCCAGCCCATTGGGTCTACCCTCAGGCAGTTTTTAGTCTAGTGAAGGACACAAAGTATCCCTGTGGGCTAAAGATCTAGTTCAGTGTGTACCCCAAGTACAGTAAACAAATACCCAAAGCACCACCAAAACAAGTCCAAAGCCATTCCCTTATGAAATAATAATCATCTCCCATTTATGCTTTAATTTACTCTCAAGGCTTAAAATGTTTTTTGGTTTTTTTTTTTTTAACCCTGGTTTCAGATATGAAAACTGATGCTCAGAGAATGGAGAGGGCTTGTCAGAGGTCCCTGGACAGGTAAATGGTGACTGAACAGGAAGTGGAATTCAGATCTCTAGGGCCTCACACTCTGTAGAGCTACTCGGAGCAGTGAGGATGCCAAGGCTGTAGGGTTTCTCAATGTCCCTCTGCAAAGTGGGGCTACCACGTCAGAGAGAAAGAGGAATAGGGGACAGCTAGGGATATATTATATGGCTTCATTAGGGGCAGCTGACTGGATGGGGACATTCCTGCCAGGACCAAGGGAAAGAAAGAGGGTCCTAAAAGAGATCTGGAGGAGGCTGTAGGGACCCCAGACTCACAGGGTGAGAACTCTCAAGCTGGGAAGCCTGTATGTGTGTGTGTGCACGTACGAGTGTGCAAGTGCATGTGTGTGCACATGCCTGTGGAGGACAGAAGTCGATGCTGGGTCCCTCTATCAATCCCTATCTTACATATTGAGGTAAGGTCTCTCACTCAGATCCAGAGCTCATCATTTGGTTGTCCAGCTACCCAGCTTGCCTTGGAGATCCCCTGCCTCTGCCTCTTGTACACTGGAATTACAGGTGCCTGGCATTTACATGGGGAACATGAACTCTGTTCTTCTTCCCGTTTGCATGGTGAGTGCTTTATCATGGAGCCACCTTCCTGGCTCAATGTTTGGCTCTTCAAAGAGGAGCAAGGTGTTTTTCCACAGTGAGTGTGCTGTTTTGTGTTCCCGGGAGCGCGCACGCAGACACTTGAGCGTCTCCACATCCTTGCCAATGCTCCCTCAGCCGTCCTAGTGATGGAAGGGCCTCTCTCTACAGTTCTTTTTCTGTGGAGGACGGTGCTAAGTATTTTGAGTCTGTTGGCCCCGTGTTTACCTTTTTTGGATTAATATCTATTCAAGTCCTTTGCCCATTTTTAAACTGGATTGTTTATTTTATTGTTATTGATATGTGGGGGTTTTCTGTATAATTTTATGAGTGAAGTTCTTAAGATAATCTTGCAGCCTGATTAAATGTATAATTAAATATTTTCTCCCATTCTATGGGTTGCCTTTTTTTTTTTTTACAGTGATTATTTGAAGCATACACGTTGAATTCTTTTTTTTAACATGTGTTTTTTTTTAAATAATTTATTTTTTATTTCTTCAAGTTACATCTCAATCACAATCCCCTCCCTACTCGCCCCTCCAGTCCCACCCTTCCACCCTCCTCCCCCTCAACCCCCCCATCCACTTCTCTTCTTCTTTTTTTTTTT
>CAJQZJ010001558.1:24704971-24726412 GCA_907164525.1 Lophiomys imhausi
TCATTTCTGATAGCTGTGTAGTATTCCATTGTGTAAATGTACCACAGTTTTTTTTTATCCATTCTTCAGTTGAAGGATATCTGGGTTGTTTCCAGTTTCTGGCTATTACAAATAAAGCTGCTATGAACATTGTTGAGGCAATGTCCTTGTGGTTTCGTTTCAAATCTTTTGGATATATGCCCAAGAGGGGTATGGCTGGGTCTTGAGGTAGATTTATTCCCAATTTTCTAAGATATCTCCAGACACGTTGAATTCTTATGTGGTCCAATTTATCTATTTTTTTTCTAGCAGAGTTGGAGTTTATGAAAAGATATTTTCAAGTGTGAAGGCTAAGAAAAGGGCTCTAGGGAAAGAGGTGAAGCATGTTGGAGAGTGTGAGTATGTGAGTGTGTGCTTCTCCAGGGAAAGACACTTTTCTTGTGTTTCCTTCATTTCTTGTTCTCCCTGTGGTGTCCTGACAAACCCAGGACCATGAAGCTTTCTCCTATGTTTCCTCTAAGAATTTTATAGTTTTAGCTCTTAAGTTTGGGTTAATGATCAATTATCATATATCCTGTGAGATATGGGAAATCACTTTAAAATTTCTGTCTAATGTTGGTATTCTATTTTTTTTTTTTCAGTAAAAAGAAAAACTATTGCCTGGAAATAAAAACCTGAGATGTGGCGGTTAGATTCAGCTCTACTCATGCAGTTCCAGATGCTGTGGAATTCAGCTTTCAGTGCCCTGACCAAGAGATTTTGTAACCTTTCTTCTGTTTTTTTCTGGGGTATATTTACAGCATAGACTGCAGATGCCCTGGGATTTCATGAAGTAGAGACTCTATTCAGAAGGTTGGGGGAAGGGCCTGATAGTCTGTTTATTTTCAGTTTTATTACTGGAAGGGCACCTAACATTCGATTTACCTTCTGTGATCGTTAGCATTAATTGTCAATTTAATACGACCTGCAATCACCTAGGAGATCTCTCTCTCTCTCTCTCTCTCTCTCTCTCTCTCTTTGGTTTTCTGAGACAGATTTTTCTCTATGTAGACTTGACTGTCCTGGAACTAGTTCTGTAGATCTGGCTGGCCTTGAACTCACAGAGAACTGCCTACCAGTGCCTCCTCTCTCTCAATGAGGGATTATCTACTGTGGGTTGGCATGTGGGCATGTCTTTGGGGGATTGTCTTACTTAAGTTAATTGATGCGCCAAGTCCCAGTCCAATGTGGGTGACACCACTCCCTAGGCTGTCCTGTACTGGAGAGGAGAGGAGAAATGGATGGAGAGGAGCTTTTTTTCTTCTGCTCTTGACTGGGGATGTGACCAGCTCCCTCGGGTTCCTGCCTCTTTGACTTCTGCACATGATGGACTGTATCCTGGAACTGAGAGTTAAGATGAACCTTTTCTCCTCTTAATTGATTTTTGTCAGGATGTTTTAACACAGTAACAGAAATGAAACAGGATACCCGCGTACAGAATTTGTGTGCATACAATATGTTATTGTGACTGGGGGTGTGTAGCGTCCCTTAGCACACCTCTGGGATTCATTCAATGCTTAAACAGTCCCTGTGCTTGTTGATGGTGAGCATTCCTCTCTTCTCCTTTAGCCCCCTGTTGATGGTGAGCGGTCCTCTCTTCTCCTTTAGCCCCTTGTTGATGGTGAGTGGCCCTCTCTTCTCCTTTAGCCCCTGGCTACCTCCACTCCACTCTTCAATTCCACAAACTTGCCTACCCCAGTTTCCTCTTTAAGTGGGATCACAAAGTAATTGTCCTCATGTGGCTCACTTGGCTTAGCCTAATAACCTTCTACTTACCTGCATTAAACATCTGTCAGGATGATGAGATCAAAAAGACAAGTGCTCGTGAGGATGTGGAGAAACCGGAGCCCTTGCAAGCTGCTGATGAGTGGGCAAGATGATGTGCATATGATGGGGAAAAGTATGGAGGTTCCTCAGACATTAAAAATAGGACTACCGTATGACCCAGAAATGTCCAGGTTCGGTATTTGCCCTAAAGAGTTGAAATTAGGATCTCAGAGAGATATTAACCATCCCCATGTGCATTGAAGCTTTATTTATACATATGGAAACAACCAAGATGCCTAACACACACACAATGGAATATTACCCAGCCTCAAAAGAGAGGCAGTGTTCTGCAATATGCAAGAGTCTATACTTCTAGCCTATTCTCAAGAGACACAACTGGTCCAAGACTGCTGTTCTGCTATAGGGACTGATGGCCAACACCCTTTGCCTGGCCTGTGTACCCAGTCCTCTGCCTCCCTCTGCCTTCTTTTCCCTGGGGAGCAATGGTCAGAACTGGGCCATAGGTATTTAGACATATGGGAAGGAGAGAGCATCACGGAATTTCCTCCTTGGAGGCTGTGTTTGGCAGACATCCCTTTATAGCCTGACCCTTAAGTGCTGTGACTAGATCAGGTGGCAGGCACACAGTCTGAAGGGGCTCACTCTTAGGGTCATGCTCCTGCAGACTTGGCATGCATATGGCCCAGACACTTGGGACTTCTTTATATTTCAGGCCCTGAGCATCTCACTGACCTCATTCTGGTTCCAGCCCCCAGTTTAGAGTGCCCATGGGGGTCCTTGGTGGCCCATTATGAATAGACACAGCTTGGGTTTCTTTGGGAGAAAGAGTGGAGATGTGAAAAGATTACACATAGACTCCCCAGTAGTCAGACAGCACAGCTACCTCATTTGGCACGGTGAGTGCAGAATGAAAACACATTGTTCAGAATTTCAAGCTGGAAGCAGCATTGCATTTAGGTCAGCAAAGCCTCTCCTCTGGCTTCAGGGAGCCCAGGCTATTTCCTGGGTCATGGGTCCCTGAAGTACCACCTTGTGAAACCTGTAGTGGCAGAATAGATGATTTGGCGAGACATTGAAGTCCCTGGCAGATGTGAAGGAGTTGGTGACATTAGAATTTTGCTGCCTACGTATGGTGGGCTACTTCTCTGAATTGCTGAGCTGGCCTTTTGAACTGATGCCCTCAGGCTGCCTAGGCCAGCCCTAGGAGGAGCTCCATTGGTTCTGTTATACAAAGCTTCAGCAGAGAGCAAGAGAACAGCTTTATCTTTTCACATCACAGGTGTGGGGCTTTACCTGGAGTGAGTCATCTTTACTCAGCCTCTACTTTTAAAGCTGAGCAGGCAGGAGGAATGCCTGCCAGCCCTCCCTACAGGGGAAGCAGAGGTTTACCTGGAAGCCTGGAGTTTGCTCCTAATGGGAATGAACCTTGCAGAAATGGTCTGCTTACAGAGTGGACAGGGTTGAGTGGTATAAGCTACAAGCCCTGGCTGGGACCTTGATCAGCAGCCTTCTGGGGTTGGCTCAGGCAGCCAGGTCTAAGGTCTCACTCAGCCTCCCTGTCACTCTGGAGGGCCTCAGGACTCAGGAAGAACATGGTCAGGTTTGGAGGGTGGCTAGAAACCAGGTGCTATAGGTGGATCCAGGGATTGTGTTACTAAGACTCAGATCCCCCTCCAGTCCTCAGGCCTTAAACTTCAGACACAGCTTTCTATTTGGGAGAGCTCTTGGGTAGCCCTACTCACATCAGGATTCTGGGTAGCCTGGGGGCTTTATGCTGTAGTCTTGTTCCAACATGCTGTGACAGCAGTCACCAGAGGGGCAGGGACAAATGTGTGTGTGTGTGTGTGTGTGTGTGTGTGTGTGTGTGTGTGTGTGTGTGTGTGTGTGTGTAAATCTGTCACTTTGCCTCTCCCATTGCCATGAGTCTTTGTGTGTTTTCAAGACAGCTAAGTGTCAGGGAGGTGGGCTCCATAGGGCAGTGGACTGAGGGCTTCTGCTGCTGGTGACCTGGGTGCAACAGTGGGTGCTAACACTGTCACTGCCCTGCCCCACTTGCTCTCCACCAAATCTTCAGAGTGAAAGGATGCTCAACAAGGAACACAGATGTTCAGGTATTACCCTCAAAAACAGCTGGACCAGGCCAGGGTGCAACCCACATACTTAAGACTGCAGCTCATCTTTTAGCTCAGATGGACTTTTCAAATACACTAAATACCAGTGGCACCAGGGGAAGTGACAACACCCTGCAATGGAAGAATCTCTCTCATTAGGGGAAGGGGTTTGGCCACGTTCTAGTTTGATTTCCTGTTGCTGTGATAATCATCATGACTAAAGCCAACTTGGGAAGGAAAGGGTTGATTTATCTTACAGATTACAGCCTGTCTTTGCAAGAAGCCAGGTCAGGAACTCAAGGCAAGAATTGAAGAAGAGAGCATAGAGGAATGCTGCTTCCTTCCTCTGGCTTATTCAGCTCATATAGTTTACTCATATAACTCAGGTCTACCTGCCTAGGGATGGCATTGCCCACAGTAGGCTGGGTACCCTGCATAAATCAGCTTAAGTAAATGCCTCCCATGCATTTTATTGACAGGCTAATCTGATGGAGCCAATTCCTCAGCTGAGGTTCCCACTACCCAGGTGTGCCAAGCAAGTTGACAACCAAGATTAACCATGGCAGGCCACAAAGCCTGGCTTTCTTGCTGCGATTTTAAAAGCTGACTATAGTATCTCAGAACCCTGGGGTAGGTAGGAAAGATAAGTTACAGCCAATTATAGAGCCCTCATCAAAGGGTGGTTCTGACCCAGGCATTTAGGGTAAAAGAGGATGGTTCCAGCTCCCTTACCAATGTGGGTGCAAAACATGGCACTTGAGCATGTGTTTCTGGGCTCCCATGATAGCCTTGTGGGGTGTCTGTCTCCTGGGCTCTGCATGTGACTTACAATTTGATTCCTCAGAAGAGAAGGAAACCTTGTAGATCCTGGAATCTACAGACTTGACATTAAACCCCACCTCGAGCACTTCCGAGCTCTTTACCGCCATTGGCCAGCAACAGTCTCATCACTCTATATAAACATGCAGCTCATCTTCATATCACCTAAACAAAACAGAAACAGGAGACAGAAGCCTGAAGAGGTTAAGTCACTTGCCAAAGTCACCCATCTAGCAAGTGGTGGTAGAGCTGGGATTTGAGCTTGAGATGCTGGATGTAGGTGCCATATCTCTCTTCAGGATGAGTCTAAGACTTTTTTTTTTTTAAATATTAGTCTACAAATCCTGAGAAGAAGCATTTCTTTCTGTCCCTCTTTAAAGATTTATTGCTATTTATTTATTTTGGGACCAGTCTCATATAGCCCAAGTTAGCCTTGAACTTGCCATGTAGCCCAAGGACAACCTTGAACTTCTGATCTTCCTAACTCTTTACAGACATGTGTCACCACACCTGACCCATGTGATGCTGGGGATCAAAGCCAGGGTGTCACCAACTGAGCCACACCTCAGCTCCAACCACTTGCCATTTTGACCTGTAACAGTGGCCTCAGGTTCTGTTGCTAGATCTCCTTTTGTGGATGAGGCACGGGGGCCACACGACTTCCTCCACTCACCCGCCTAGAAAGTAGCAGATCTGGGATTCAGTCCTACGTAGTCAGCTTGGGAACTGGATTCCAGAGTCTGTGCACCTAGCTTTCGCACACTATTATTATTTATGTAACTGGGGTTTAGAATGAGCTGGAGATCTTAGGCTGTGAGCAGAAAGTAATTTAAAGTTTACCTTTGCTCCATTAATTCATTCCCTTGACTAATTCTTTCTCCTTCCTAGCTGGAGCCTCAACAGAGTCTCAGCTTTCCCGCGAACTCCCAGGGATTAATAAATAGCTCATTTTTCTTTAGTTGTTGAAACACCCATCTTTTGTATAATTGAACCTCCAATCTCACCTCTAATTCTAAGCAACGTTTTCTTCCCAGACACCCTTCCCCCAGTCTTCCCTCAGGCACGAAGCCATCACTGTAGGGCTCATCTATGCTTAAGGAGGGAGAGGTGAGGGATCTGGTGCCTGAGGGTGAGGGGTCTGTTCTAAATGTTGTTCTCTCATGGAATATTTTGGGGGGTTTCTGGGCACTTCTCATGATTGTGCCCTGGTGTTGGCTGCTCCTGGTTATGACATTTCTTTGGCCACTGGCTTCCTGCTACTAGTCCCCAAATGGACCCATGTGGGTCTCTGAGAAGAAGCCCTTGCATTCAGGGTGACTTTCTTTTGAGAGAGGTCATTACATATCCTCCCAGTTGGACATAACCAGCACCATCTTGAATGAGGAGGTTGACTGTGGTCACTCCCATGTGACCCTTATGAGATGGCTGCACATATTGACGGACCTTTAGGAGACCCTGACAAGGCCCCTGCATTGGTTAGATGAGAGGTAAGCAATTAGCTGGGCCAACTCTTTTATGGTACATTTGCCCTTAAGTTGCGTTTAGGCCCCTTCAGTGGCAACTTCTCACAAGTCCTCATTCTGTGAGTGGAACTCTTCAGTGGTGTTCCCAGGGGGACTTCCTCTTGGTGTGGCTGCCTTTGAGCCGACAAGCTCTTGTTAAGCAATCCCAGTGAGCTCACTGGCCACCAACCTGAACTTAGATGGATCCCTTTCTTTGGTCAGTTAGGACTCTCCCTGAGGGTGAATAGATGTCACCAACCAAGGGACATGCACCTTTCTATGAGGGAACTCAGATTTCCATAGCCACCTCTCCTCAGAAGGTCCATGTCTTCTCCTGCCTCGCTTTGGCCTGCCTTATCACTTGCTCTGGGCATGGAATGTAGACGAAGTGACCCCATGTCCATTCTAGGTTCACTTCTAAGATTCTGATTTAGGGTCATGAGATGACTCAGAGGACAAGGGTGCTTGCTGCCAAGTCTGATGGCCTGAGTTTGATGCCCTGACTCACAGGATGGAAGGAGAGAACCCACTCTGGCAAGTTTTCCTCTGACCTCCACATTAGTGCTGTGGCATATGTGTCACTTTCCCCTCAAATAAGTAAGTAAACAAATAAATGTCACAGCTGGGCATAGTGGCTCATGCCTTTATTCCTAGCACTTGGGAGGCAGAGGCAAGCAGATCTCTGAGTTCGAGGCTAGCCTGGTCTACAGAGCAAGTCCTAGGACAGCCAGGGATACACAGAGAAACCCTGTCTTGAGAAGCATTAACAAACAAATAAATATGTCATAAGCTCTGCTTTGCCTACTGAAACACTGTTGGCATGCTCCAAAGAAATTTAAGATTGAGTGAGAAAGGCTCTGGGGGCTGAGATGCCATTGGGAAAGGCCACCAAAGAGGAGAACCAGATTGTGGCAACTGCTGGCCACCAGCTTCAGCGAGTGAGAGGCCTCTGACATCCGTAGTACTCCATATGCAGCTGCCTGGTGATCTTAGTCAGTCACCACTGAGCGGATGGTCTACCCCATCCACCCTGGGAGTCAGAGTACATGGGGCATGAGGAGGCTCCAAGCCACAGGGTTCTGGCTGATGTGTGTGTTTGTGTGTATGTATGAGTGTGTGTGTGTGTGTGTGTGTGTGTGTGTGTGTGTGTGTGTGTGTGTGTGTGCCCCAGCGGTTAATGTTCAGTCTCCTTCAATCACTGCCCACCTTATTTTCTGAGTGTGTGGGTTCCGGGGAGCTCAATGATGGTTCTCATATGTGCAGAGCAAGCATTTAATTGACTGAATCATCTCGCCAGCTTTTCTGGTTTGTTTGTTTATTTGTTTTGAGACATAGCCTAGTCTGGCCTCTATTTGATATGCAGCTGATGATGATCTTAAACTTGTGATTGTCCTGCCTCTAACTCCTGAGTGATGGTATAGGCATATATTTCTGCACTGTTTAGTCGGTGCTGAGGATGGGGCTTCTTGAATGCTACACAAGCCGATATAGACCCCTCCAGCTGGTTTTAGAAGAGAAGAGTCTGCCACCCAAACCACTTAACAGCTGCTGTTCAATGTTCCCTGCATGGCAGGCTCATAAACATGTCCTGAGGTAATAATGATCAGGATAGAGGCAGGTGTTGTGAGAGAGGAGAGTAGGTTATGACATTGGATTCTTCCTCCCTGCTGGGGGACATTAGTGATCATTACACTCAGTCTAGAGTACACTTTCTTTACTGAATGGGTCTGGAGTCTGGGGCGGACAGCTTTAGTATTCTACTATGCACAGGTTTCTGGACCCAGAATTAGGGTTCATCCAAGATTCCTATGACACCTAGGTCTAGGTGATGGGCTTTCAAATTGTTCTTCCCAGCCCTGCATCCAGCAGCTCCAACAGAGACCCAGAGGATGCTTAGGTGCCTTACCACAACGATGCCAGGAACTAAGTCAGACTGGGCATTTCACTGGAGCCTGAGTGACAGCAACTCTCTTCTTAGCCTGGGACCATCACTAAAGAGGCCATTCTGAAGCCAAATAACTTCTGCCAGGTCACCAGCTAGATTCAAGGCCAAAATCAGTGCCCTGAGGAGCTGTTGGCAAGACTATGGGAGTAGATGCATAGATGGGTACAGTGTGGACAGCACTTGGGTGAGAGTCAAAATCTTGGATTATGGTTCATTTGGGGGGTCATGGGCTGGATGGAGAGAGATGGAATGGTAAGTGTGGAGCAGGAGGACATAAAATATGGAGAGTAAAGAAAATACTAGAATGTCAAGGGGAGACTTCCTGGAGAGGGCACCTGGCAGGAGGAGACCAAGGTGGGCTGGGCTGGGTGTTAGTTCCAGAAACCCTGCTCCAGCTCCATGGGTTTGCCTCTGGCTTGTCTCAGAGTGCTGTGTACAGAAATCATTCATTCATTCAACAGATGTTGAGCATCTCCTATGTGAGAATCCCTTCCTAAACAGCAGAAATATCAGAATAACCGGAACGAAGTTGTAGCCCTAACGGCATTTAAAGCCCAAGGATGGAGAAAGGCAGGAAACAGGTGACAAATGCTGGGGTCACTCATCACCTATGAACTGTCTGAGGTAATCTTCTGTCTCCATCCATAGCCTGCCTGTGCTGTGAGCAAGGCTGGTGGACTGCACCTTCCTCTCTACACCCCAGTTAGTCCATCTTGTGAATCCCAACCATTGTTGCTGTGCTGATCCAGCTGCCTGCAGAAAGCGTGCCACAGGATAAAGCAGCCCTAAGAGCTGCCCAGGCAGCAGTAGCCCTTGGAAGCTAACTTCTCCAGCATGGGGACCTGAGTGTCTTCAATATTGGAAGGTGTGACCTTCACAGCCCGGGCGACGGCTGTTCTAGCGATTGCCACAAAATCCAATTTTGAATAACACCATTTATTTGGCTCTCACTGTGTTCATCTATGGCTAATTTTATCCCTGTAGATTCTTCATGCTTCTGCTGACAGTGTCTCATTTCTCCAGGACGTTACATCATAAAACAGTCAAGGTACGTCAGATTTCCCTCCCTGGGGTGACAGGACCAGAAGAATAGAGATGTCCTCAATATAGGAAAACAGACTTTCACTGTTAATGTTGGAAATGATGCAAGATGCTTGTTACTAGCCAGTAACTTTTAAGTTTTATTACTTTCCCAGAAAAGTATAAAACAGTAAGAACGTGTCCCAAAGTTGGACAAAGACTGCTTAGAGAGAGGTCAAGGGGGAGACTGGGCTCTAGAGTCTGAACTTAGTTAAACAAAAGAAAAATATTTCTGGGCATTTTTTTTCCTTGAGTGCTGAGCAGAAAACTGAGCGTGCAGGCACAGACCGAAGGCTAGTTACTTCTCCACTGACTGGCCATAGTGTCTTGAGCAATTCTGTTCACTGGTCCTGGACTCAGTTCTTCCACCTCTGGGCAATGGGCACACTCAAACGTTGGTGGTGGTGTGTGCACGAGCCAAAACAGACCAACTTGGGTATATCTGGCGGCATTGAGGATGCAGCCAGACCCAACACTCAGTGATCCTGAGATTGGCTTTCCACCTTAGAGAAGCCCGCCAGGTGGGCGAGGTTTCACATTAATCATAAAGCAAATGCATAGGAAACAACTTAAATTGCGAGCTTAGGGGAGGGCAGGGCAAGTGAGTCAATCTATGCACAGAGTTCAATGAAAAGCGAAGAAATGGTGTGCTTTGAGCTCATCCAGCCATGAGCACACATCTCAGGTCTGGAGCCATTCTGGCTGAGAGTGAGCTGCCCTAAGCACTTTCTTGGGGGAAATATTTTTCCTGTTCTGCAATCAGCACGTAGGCAATGCTCTATAGTATCCCAGGGGCCTCTGTGTGCACATAAAAGCTTAAAACCCAAGCAGGAAAAGTGCATAACTAATTTCTGATGGTGGTTGCTACAAGGGAGAAAGTGACCTGTCCTAGCAGTGAAAAGGGGAGGCCACTTGGAATCTGGTTGTAATGCCCTGTGTGGGTTACACTTTACAAAGATGTACATTTGCCAAACAGTAAAAGACTTAAGTATAAATGCAAAATACTTTAATATCTTATAAATATATGATATTTAATATCTTATAAAAACAAAACATGATATTACTGGTCTATCATATATATACATATATATACTACATATATATACATATACATATATATATGTAGTGACATTAAGAAAGTGTCTGATGAATAAATAGGAATACTATCACTTGTTTTCCCTGCATCTTTACAATTTCTCAACATATTAGAAATGGCAGAATATTCATATGGGGCAGCTAGAAAAGACGGCTCAGTAGGAAACGGTGAGTCTATATTTGGCCCCAGGGCTGTATGTATTGGCTGAGGGCTCCATCAGGGATTTCAGCTTAGAAGCGATCCAGCTTATTGGTTTTGCTCGGCACTTCTGATCATGGGGTCAATCATGTGAGAAGCTGATGCAGCTGGAATTGGCTGCAGACAGGAGAGCAAAGCTCTAACAGAACCCTGGGAAAGGGAGGCTGCAGATGGAGGAAGCGATTTGAAAACTCCCTTGGAGGTTCCTGAAGTATGGAGGCAACAGGAGAATCATAAACTGGGCACACTGCAGGCAAAGGCAGGGAGAGAGGGAGGTGAACACAGAGCCAATGGCTCCACACTGAAGACACTTAACTGGATCAAGTTCTACAGGGGTTGGAGATGTGTGGTCTCCATGTGGCAGAAGCCAGGGGAGCCACAGTTTGGAAGCCTCCCTCTGCAATCAGTGTGGGGTATCAGATGGGGATGGTGCGGGGAGCCAGTGACAGGGGATTCACAGGCTACACTTGTCCAAATGAGTGTTCTTGGGAAAGGCTGGTCAGCAGCACCGAGCATCTAGCACTTAGTCAGCATGAAGGAGGGCGGAAATGGGAGAGGGAGTGATAGTAATGACAATACTGGCAGGGTTTATTCTACACCCTGCCCAGCTCAGTGCTTACCAAAGTGATTCCTATGCACCCTCCTTCCTCCATAGTCCTAGGAGACTCATATCATGTGTATCATGTGTGCCATTTTCAGTTGAAAGATGGGGAAAGTGAGGCAGGTGAAAATAGGGTAAACTGAGGCAGGTACAAATTAAGTAACTTGTGCAGGAGTCCTCCACTGGTAAGGCAGGCTTGAATTCAGTTAATCTACTACATCTGAGGCCAACTGCTGAGCCACTGCATCTTGTCACTGCTGGGACAAATGCTCAGTAGAAAGCTCGGAAACATCTGTGAAAAAACAGCAACCCTGCAACAACAAAAACTTATTTAACAGTGTACCTGTGGTGACCTGAGCCATTCCAGCCCTGGCTGTTCCCACAGAGCATCTGACTGTAAAACCACTCTGAAGTGCACAAGGCAGAGGCCAGAATTCCCAGTCTAAGGCTTGGGTCGATGAGGAGGACCCAAGACCCAGCTAGCACAGCTGAAGGGGCTTGGGGCTCAAGGCTCTAGCTGTTTGGACTCTGCTCAACCGCCTGCAGACCTTTGATCTTTGTGAACCAGTCTTTGCTCACCTCAGGCCAACCCTCAGTTCTGCCTCTGCCCCAGTTTTTGAGAAATGTCAAAGAGAGAACCTGGTATGTTTTAGCTTCGCCCTTTTCTGGGGTCCTTTCCCATCATCCATGATCTCACAATTTTATGTCTGTCCTGAGCCTGCACAGACCCTGGACCTTTCACTGTTTGAAGCTACAAATTAGCCACAGAGTAGACCTTCCCTCTGCCTACCAGGCTGCCTTCCCTCCAGGAGGCCCAGTAGAGTAGTACTTGTAGATACTTTTATGGGTCGTGTTAAAAAAAATTACATCCAAATTAAATTTGTGCTGATTTAATTAGAAAATGTAAGCCTAGGGATTCCTTTAGTGCTCCTGGTGCAGGGGGTCCTGGGCAAACAGCGCTCTCTGGAAACTGCTGTTTCCAGAGCAGATGAAGGGCAACTTGGACCATCCCTTGCTGCCTGTTGGCTAAATGATCTTAGGAAGTGGGAGGGCAGAGCTAGGAGCGCCCTGAGACTGCCAGGGCCCTCATCTCTCCTTGCATGGAAGAGAAGGCCAGAGAACTGTCTGAGGTTTGAGGAGACACAAACAGCACCAGATGGCCTCTGTGATGCTGGCATTGCCTAGAAGCCTCTATAGGAAGGGGGCTAAAAACCCCTGCCTTCTGACTGAAGCCAAGGCACAAAACATCCACAGGCCTAAGGGACCCAACACAGCCCCCAGTGAAAGGTACATTGCCCTTCCAAAGCAGACCTTGTCTTTCTTTCAAGACTTAATGCCCAAACCCAGTGATGTGTTGCCTTACATAGCAAAAAGGCCTTTGCTGCTGTGATTAAAGCAAGGGTTGTAACATGAGGAGATACTGCTGGATTCTCCTGATGGCTCCAGGGAAATCATGAACTCCCTATGAGAGGGTGGCAGGGACTCCAAATAAGGAGATGTGGTGGAAGAAGCAGAAAGGGGAGGCGGGGTAAAGGAAGTAGGAGATGGGAAGAAGAGAGGAGAAAGGACATAAAGGAGAAAGAGGAGGAAGAGGCAAAGGTGGACAGATTAGAAAACTTGAAACCCCACCCCCCCCCACCCCACCCCACCCCACCCCCACCCTCCCCACCCCCCACCCCCCACCCCCCCGCTTCGCAGTTGGAGGAGGGAGCTAGAAGCCAAAGAATGCAGTGAGCCTTCAGACAAGCAGCCAGGTACCTCTTCTGAATGCCCGGGAGGAACACAGCTTCAATGACACTTTACTTTTTAGACACCTGACTTCCAGAACTCAGGGCTGTACTGTTGTTCAAAGCCAGTGTGCTTTGAGAATTTGTAAGAATATTCCTGGGAAGCTAAGGCAGGCACAAATGCTGAGTTTGAGGTTTGGAAGGAAGAGTGATTAGTTGGATTTTTTGTTGCATGTGATGAAACACCTAATGGAGATTATCCTGTGCCTTTATAAAGGGGGATGGGGACTCCACTGTTGCCTCTCATTGAGTGGCTTATAGAGTCTATGTGGGTTTGGCAGTCTGTACTCAGGCCTCAGCTCCCTTCTAGCTATCAATGTGTTCTTTTCTGAGCCCCCTTTTTAGCCTAATGTTTTGTTGTTTGCAAGTCCAGGGCAACAGTTTCCACTAGATTTCACTTCCTCTCATCACCGAGAAAAATCACATTTCCCTTCTCCTTATAACCTCACAGAATCTCAGCTGCTCCCATTGGCCACATCTCCATTTTTCATTCTTTAGGCAATAAAACCTTTTCAGGAACTTCCAAAATTCAGGACTGTACTATTGTTCAAAGCCACTGTGCACTGAGAGTTTGTGACAATATTCCTGGGATGCTAAGGCAGGTACAAATGCTGAGCTTGAGGTTTGGAAGGAAGAGTGATCAGTTGGATTTTTTGTTGCATATGATGAAATAGCTAATAGAGATAGAACCCAACCAGACCAGGTTGGTGATGGATTCCAGAGAGTTAGGAGGTGGAGTGAACCAGCATTGGTTATTGTATATAGCACAATATACAGAGAGGCAATTGTTGCTACTCACAAGCTGTGTACCCAAGCCAGTCATTAAATATTCTAAGAATTTAAATGCTACCTTAACACAGACAAGCCAGCATCCACCACACAGGTGGTTGGCGGCATTGGAGGTAATATGCGTATAAAGATGAGAAGCAGCTTGGTTAAAGGATGTCCTGGTACTGATGATGGCCACAGAATGATGATGGTGGTGGTGGCGGTGGTGGAGACTATGACATTCTTGAGCTTTGGGTCTGCAAGTGCACACAGGGGTGTTGCTGGTGCCCAAAGGCTTGAATCATGTGTCTTGGGGTCAGCAAAAGCAATCAGTAGATTAAAGAACAGAAATAGCTAAATAGGGATAACACCATAGTCAGACATACCTCCTGACACTAAAGAGAATTGTAAAAGTTCAAGGGAATGTTCACATTCCAATGCCTCTGCTCATTCAGAATATTTAGAAATATCTTCCCACGGAGCACAGCTTGTTTCTGTTCCATGGAAGGGAAAGCAGATAACAGAATTCAACAACCGCCTTTCCCAGCTTAGCAACCACTGCTGCACAGAGTCCCTGGAAATCCTCCCTACTTAGATGAAGACTTCCACTGCCAATGAGCATGTGTGTTCCTGGGTCTAGTTAACCAAGGACTGAAGAAAGTCTTCCATTTGTTACTTTCTCTGGTCATAGGCTGTGGCGACACCCGGTGGCTAAGGCTCTCGGTGTCCATTTTGGGTCATGGTGTCTAAGTGGAGAGGACTTGCCATTAACTCTGGCCTTGGTCCTTGTGCAGCTAGTGGGTATCCAGGGAGAACGGCTGCCAGAATAAAGTGCTATGCAAAGTGGCCTGGCCTCAATTGTCTTGCTTGGTTTTCAGGGCACTTCCGTACCTCATGTGTTTAATGGGTGAGGCAGTTGAAGGCTCATGGAGGAAGTGTGGGCTCATGTCCTACAGTGAGGGCATGCCTGACCTCCCACTGCCCCTGCTGCTGGTACTGTGTGGATGAACAACTGAAAAGCAACGTGACTCTGTCGCTAACATTGTTGAAGATTTATGAATCTGTAACACAAACATACACGGGCCAAGCGATGTGCTAGAGCCACCAGGAAATGCACACTAATGTCTTGCTTGGTTTATACTAGTCTCTGTCTGTCAACAAAATCCTTAGTAGTCCAGGACAAAAGGTCCCATTAAGCATGCCCCTGATATTGTTGTTGTGTGACACTGTGCTTACGGAGACAAGAATGAACATCTATTCACCCCAGAGAGAAAATTGATGACAAATCAAAGTAAGAATACCACTGAAGTCCACCTTGGTGAACCAACGATTTTTATTGGGGTCTCAGGAGTTACTGAGTTACAGGCAAGGAGTTACTTACAGGAGCAGAAATGACTCAAGACATCTGCATTACCAAAGCGCACGCTAGCATGGGTGACATTTTGTGATAGACAGAAACCTCTAGCATGCTGCACAAGCTTCAGCCATCTCAGCAGGTTAGTGTTTCTTCTAGGCAGATTTGTTGGTCTGAACCTCTTCCAGGAGGCTCAGCTTGTCTGAGAGTGTTTCTCAGTAGTCTTTACAGCTTATATATGCTTATATATACTCAGATATAGAGGGGTCTAGTGCATCTGGTCAGTTTCAGGGACTTCTTGAAGCTTCTGAGTTGTTTACTTCCTGCTTACTGAGCTTCTCTGAAGGGTGGACTGTTTCCTTTCCCATATTCAATTAGAAGGAAATTTCTATATAATGGCTGCCTCTCTCTTCACTGCAATTTTCACACACTTTAGTGCGAGTCACTTTTGTGTCACTGTGACCAAACACCTGACAGAAACAACTTGCTCACAGTTTCAGGGCAGTTCAGTTCACCATGGTGGGGAAGGTATCGGCAGTGAGCACAGGAGTTGGAAGTCTGCACACGGTGACTTGATCAGGAAGGAGAGGATGAAATCTAAAGTGGGCTGGGCCATAAATAGCCCTCAAAGGACTGCCTCCAGTGGCCTATCTCTGCCACCCAAGTTTCAACCTCCTAAACATTATAGAGCCACCTCTGAGCAGTGCCACCAGGTGGGGGGCATTTCATATTCAAATAAGGACACCTACCTAGCAGAACTCTCTTGGTCTTTGTCACATTTTCCCTTCTTGGGCCTTAAGTTGCTTTTGTCAGAGTATGTTGTCACAGCAACAGGAAAAGTAAGACATCCTCAAGGATGTAAGGTCCTGGATGGGGAATGAGCAGGGGTGGCCTGAGCCAGACAGGCAGCCCCCATTCATTGGCTGAGCAGAAGGAATGAAGTTATTTCAGTTTGGAAGCTGACTTTCATGCTGGGAGCTGGCAGTGGGGACTTGGGGGGGATGAAGGAGGTGGTTAGGCAACACATAACTCCTCTTCATCTTTATCTCTGTTTAAAGTCAGCATCAGGAGCCATGACGGGCTGACAGTCCCCACCACACAGACAGGCACCTTCAAGGTCATCTGAGGTGGGCATGCTTTAGTTACACTATAAGAATTGACATCTTTAGAAACTATGTTCTTTAGCCAATGACATCATCTTTCTTCATGGCTATGGTGTCATGTTTAATTCTAATAGGAGTGCATTTAAAATCCAAATTGTGTTCTGTAGCCTGGGATGTGTTCATGGCCCTTGTGCTGCCAATTTTCATTTTGATGACATGGTAGATTATGGCCACAGATGTCTGCATTGTGTCACACACTCCTGAGAAAATCACTGTCAATAGGATAATTGTACAAAGTGTCCAGCCATCCAAGACATGTATTTGCTTCTCTTTATTACATTTTATAGGAGGAGCTCAGAGAAACCTCAAGTGGCTTATTGCTGGAGCCCAGGGCCAGATCCTGAGAAGGTGGCATCTCTATCCATGACAGAGCCTCTTTGGTCCTGGTCCTCTGCCCATTTTGCAACCTGTGCTAAGATAAATTCTAGTTGCCTTCCCTTGGCCTTTAAGAATCCTTTTATCTAGTCACACTCCTCTCTGCAGCTTATCTCTAACCATTTCTCACTTTTTCTGCATTCTGTAAAGTTACACAAAGTTACCCAAAGTCTTAAGCCCTCAAGATGATGTGCATGGCATGCTTAAAATCTCAGCTTCTGTACTTTGGAAAACGTTCACCTTGTTATCTGATGGAAAACTCTGCCTATTCTTTCAGACTGAAAATGAACATCTTCCTCTTAGGCAGATCATCCCCTGATCCCCCTGTTCCTGTCCCCGTGGTTGAATCAACCCATCTTAACTCTGACTTTCAATTGTACTTTGTTGTTCCTGATCCTTAGAACATTCTCACACTGAGTTTTAGTAATTTAGTAATTATCTTGGGTCTCTTTCACTGGTCTACAAGTTCCTTGAAGACAAGAAACATATTGCACCCCACAGCTGCATTCTCACTCCTGGGCCAAACCCTGTTTCTGGCACTGACATATTTGATAAATGCTCATAAAAAGAGCAACTGAATTAAGCAGTACCTGTTGGAATTTTTTAATTTATTTTTTTTAAATTTAAGGTGTATCTTTTGCCCCCAACATCTCCCCCTTTTAGTCCAATAAAAGGCTCTTTTTATTATAACAATAAATGCAATACAGAACAGTAAAAACAATTAGGAAACAATTATGAAAATTACAAGGTATAACATACATTCTCAATGTCCAGTCCATATGTACTTGGCAACTAATAAGAATATTCTATTATCTGTCTATCTTGATGAGTTTAAAGTTCTATACCTAACTCATTTCCAATCTAACTTGCATTACCAACTTAAAAACATCTTCTTAGTCTTAGAACATCCTTTTAATTCTTAAACAATTTAAAATATAACTGTGAGACTATAACTATGTAGACTTAAATCACATCAGAGACTTGAGAAGGATAAATATATCACAATGAACAAGAAGTGCAGAGCCAGCTGCTTCCAAAACTAAGAAATGATAGACAGCTGGCTGCCTGGACAGTCCCCAGTTTCTCTCCATACATTAGAGCACCTATCTTTAGCCTTTAGGCCCAGTATCTCTGACAGACATTAATTGTAAAGCAGGAATTATGAAGGACTTGCTCATCTTGTTTTGGCAGAACTAGGCTGTCTACTTACCTGCTTCCAAGTTTTTTCCTTTTCAGACAACAATTGGTCTACAGTTGAAGCAAGGGCCTTTTCTTACCTAGTGGCTATCTTGCCATCTCTGAGTGGAGATTTTTTTTGATGTTCATCATCTACTTGAAGTAGAATGGAGTAGGGGTGCTGTCAGGAGCTTTCATGTCTCAATATCAAAAAATCTAAAGTTAAGAAAACATGTTTGTTTTCTAAGTTAACTGGAAATCAAGTTACTAAGAGACAAGCAACATTTGCTTATCCAAATATATGGAGATAGATAGGTGATCTTCAAAAACTTCAAGAGATCTGTAGAATTTGGCATCCTAAGAAGGTTTCCTAACTTAAGATATTTTGATATTGAGACATGTCAGCTCCTGACAGCACTCCCTATTCTACTCCAATTAGAGGATGAGCATCAAAGAATCTCCATTTGGAGATGGCTGTGTTAGTGGCAAACCTATCACTGGGCAAGAAAAATCCCTTGCTTCACAACTGTAGACAGAATGTTATCCGAAAAGGACAAAACTTGGAAGCAGGTAAGTCGACAGCCTAGCTCTGCCAAGACAGGGTAGGCAAGTCCTTAATAATTCCTGCTTTACAATTAATGTCAAGATGTCAAGATACTGGACCAAGAGGCTGAAGATAGATGCTCTAATGTATAGAGGGAAATTGGGGATTGTCCAGGCAGCCAGTTGTCTGTCATTTCTTAGTTTTGTAAGCTGCTGGCTCTGCACTTCCTGTATAATCAGATATATTTATCCTTCTGAGGACTCTGATGTGGTTGAAGAGTATAGATAGTTATAGTATCACAGTTAAATTTTAAGTTGTTTAGGAGTTAGAAGACTGTCCTAGGTCTAAGAAGATGTTTTTAAGTTGGTAATGCAAGTTGGATGGAAAATGAATTAGGTATAGAACTTTAAACTCATAGAGATAGATAATAGAATATTAATATCAGTTGCCAAATATGTATGGACTGGACATTGGGAAAATATGTTATACCTTATAATTTTCATAATTGTGTCCTAATTATTAAAAAAAGAATTATGAGTTCTGGGAGAATGGGGAAAGGGTGGGAGGGTGGGGCCAGGAGAGGTGGTGGGAAGGGACTGTGATGAAGATGTAACTTGAAGTAATAAATAAACATTTTAAAGAAAAAGAAAACATCCTTAAATTCCATATTCTACAGATCTTTTGAAGACCATCTATCTCTGTATATTTGAATAAGCAAAAATTTGAATAAGCAACTTAATTTCTGATTAACTTAGAAAACATCTGTGATACACTAAACTAGTACCTAACAAAATGACAAGTTTGAATGACTATTAGTTTGCATTTGTTAATTAACCTAAACAGTTTTTGATAGTTGCTATCAAAAGGTCTAGAACTTCACACCCTGTTGGAATTTTTTTAGAGGATCTCTAATAAATAGTACCCCTTACCTTCAACTGAATTAAAAAACAAAGAGGAATAGAAAGTTAGCACAAGGATATTAAATAACCCATAAAATGGCCAGGTTAGAAGATGATGGCCTAGGAGAACCCAGATGTCTTGATCACTACAGATTCCTGTAGAGCCGGGGATGACTGACTGTCACTTTGGGCTTTGGGATATGAGAGAGGGAGTTCACAGCTGTAGATCAGCAGATCTCCTATTGGTGTGAGTTCAGCTGTGAAGAGTCAGTTCCAAGTTTGTAGGGGTGGAGTTCATTTTGTCAAGAGGCCAAGTACAGTTAGCATAAAACAGGTAAAAGGTTTCCTCCCAAACTGCAAGGACTGTGATATTTTCCCCTTTATGGATCTTTTCTATTTTACCTCACAACTCAATCCTTCATTTCCAGGTCAAACATTTTGTAAATGTTTGTGAAATTTCCCATTTTTCCTCCCTATCCCTCCAAATACCCATCCTCTTTATAGCTTGATGGAATGACTTTGTTGCTCTCCCTCTCAACACTCCTACTTCTTTGGAAAACAATATACAACTGTGGCAGAAGAACGCTCAGGGAGCCAGTTCCTGTGATTCCAGAGGAGCCATTCCATGCAGTTCTCAGAACCTGTGTTGTGCCAGATGCTGCACTTGTGCTGGAGACAGGATGTGGTATCAGCGGGGCCCATGCCTCCAAGATAATCAGACAGTACCAGAGAAGAAAGATATGAAAAAGGAAAACCACACCAGAGTGTGGAACATCATGACATGAGGGGCACAGGGAACTGAGGTGACATAGAACTGAAACAATTAATTTCACTTACTTTAAAACTCTCAGTTAAAGGACAAGCAACCAAGGGTAATTGAGGAAGCCTTCCCAGAGGAGGTGACACAAAATCTGAGCCTAAAAGAATTGGTGACCAGTAGGAATTATGATAGCCGATGATGATGGTGATAGAGATGGGGATGGTGACAGAGTGTGTTGACATTTCAAGAAATGGCATGACAGAGAGCCAGAATTATGGAGAAATTTAGCATGTGGAAGAATTTGCAGGTTGAGTCATGTGGCTGAGGCACGAGATTCTAGCTGGAGAGTGGCTGGAGAGGGTTGGAGACTTAGAAGAGTCTATCAGGAACCCACATGAAAGCCTGAGGAAAGTGTGATTTCGGTAAATAAGTACCTTTGTGGACTGCTATAATCCACTGAAGGTAAGTGGATGTAGGCTTGGCCGAAGTGGATCTCAAGGACCAGTCTTGTTTCAGCACCATGGCTACTGGCCATCCTAGCACCACAAGCTGTGGAACATTCCTCACTCAGATTCTGAATGACACTCTGGGATCCTTGCATGAAGGAATAGGGAAAGTGGCTGGAGAGATGATGTTTAGAGTCTGGTGATAATGAAGTGTGTACATATGTTCAGTTATTCTTGGACTGGTGCAGAAGGTGGCTCTTCTAGAATCGGATACCATGATGGAGATAGCATGCAGCTTTTTGTGAACATAAAGACATTATTATTTCTAAAGTACAGAAAGACTAAGCCATGGGCCCGTGTTATGCCCAGGATAAGAAGGTTCTCTTCCATGGATGTGCTTTGATTACTTTTTTGGATATATGCACCCACTCAGAGACCAGAATTCTTGGGCTCAGCTTGGGCCTGAAATCTCTTGAAGGCAAGCTGCTCATTACATTCTAAAGTACCAGAACACATAATAGAAAATTCTTAGCCTACAAAGATTAAACTCCTTTGAGAACTTCAGAGGTTTTTTTTTGTTTTTTGGTTTTTTTTATTAATATGAGGTAGAAATAACAGCTTTCCCTCACACCTTTGGCTGTATACCCCCTGCCTCTGGCATGTCTGAAGAGGCACCCTCTCCCTTTTTGTAGCACCCATCATTTTCCTTTTCACTTGTGAGCACCCACTGAGCCAGGTGTGAAACTGAACTGTTACTTAGAAATCTCTAAACTTCTTAGGTCATCAATTCTATGGTCTCCTGAAGAGCAAAACTGGCTGGAGGGGCGCAGAGGTTTCCTGCATTGGACAGACCTGTGGAAAGATATAAGTTCTAAGCATGGATACACAAAGGACTCTCTCTCTCTCTTTCTCTTTCTCTCTCTCTCTCTCTCTGTGTGTGTGTGTGTGTGCATGCACACATTTCTAGGGGTGGGTGTACATTCTCATGTTTCTTGGAGCAATCACATGATG
>CAJQZJ010001558.1:24726422-24754761 GCA_907164525.1 Lophiomys imhausi
CACCCCTATCTCACTGTTGAACCTACAAGCCAAAGTAAGTTCCAAGGTGGCCAGAAATAGATGAACTGTCTCTGTTTCCTCCTTTAACGCGCCCTGAGCCTGAGCCAGGCCTGGCTTGTGGGACATCTTTGGCTAAATCACTGGGTTTGCTTTGTAGAGTGGGGGCTGTAAATACAGAGGTTTCAGTGAAGAAAAAAGGGAGAAAACCAGGGTTGTAGATGTCAGAGCTGCTCTTACATAGTTCCAAAACACCATACCCAGGATTGCAGTGAGCCACAGAGGACCAGGGGCAATTAATAATGGAGGTGCTGTGACCAACCTAATCCAAGACCCTAGCAATTCAAAGAACACCCACATTGCATATTCTGACTTTTATTAACCTCCAACTTCTTAGAAGTAGGCAAGATTTGTGACAGGTTTTGAGGAAAAAATGGCAGTAATAGTAATGGGGGTGGGTCTGATGGACAACTTCCTTCTAGGTTTTTGCTTTGAACGGGCGAGTTCTCCGGAGATTCAGAAAAGGCCCTTCCTCCCTATACCTCTCTTCAGCTTTTCAAAGAAAAGTTGATATACTCAAATCAAGTTACCCAGGGAGATGACCTGGAAGGATATGCTTGTGTATGTAAGTGGGTGTTGCCTAGGCTTTGGTGAGAAGTGAGCCTTACTACTGGCTCACTTGTTCAGGAAAGCTGGAGAAAGGAACTCACAGTCACGAACACTGAGAAAAGGGTAAGATGAGGAATGGCAAGTGGTTGGAGGTCTGATGGTGGAAAGGCCACACTCAGCACTCCCTGGGACTTTCTGGTAGAGAAAGGCAGAAGTGAATATGGATCATACTTCACATGTACTAAGCCCTGTGAGGTATGCTTTGTGGACACTGCTTAACTTATTCATCCCAGTGACACCGCAGAACAAATGTCACTGAGTCCATTCACAAAGAGCTCACTCAGAATCTAGGAATGAGGACAGAGAAAAGAGAGTTGTTGAATTAGGTAGCGACAACACTACCACTATGAAAGGCTGGCAAGTAAAGAAAGTGTTGTAAGGTGAATAACAAATGGTGTCCTAACAATGTCCATACCCTGATCCCCATGTTCCACAAACTGTGCTACTTCATACTCTAAAAGGACTTTGTAGATACAATTAGGTGATGTCCAGTTTAGGATGGGTCCACTTCAGTTGCAGGGGCACAAACAAGTGGAAGAGGGCAGTCGACAAGTCTATGAGGTGAAAATGTGACCCCAAATGACAGACACTGAGAGATATGTCATTGATGCTTTAGAAGTCAGAGGAAGGATAGATACACGGGCCAACCCATGCAGCAGTCTCTACACTCTAGAATGGAAAAAGAGCTGAGCCATCTCCCAGAGTCTCTAGAAAAATCACAGCCCTACGAAGACCCCAAGTATGGCCTCTCAAGACTGTGTCAGACTTCTAACATGTCAGCACTGTAAGAAAGTAAATTGGTATTGTTTTGAGCCATTAAGTTTTGGTGGAAATTTCTTACAGAAGTCATAGAAAACAGAGATGGCAAAGAAAGGGATCAGATCAAGATGGAGCTAGAGTGAAGTGACCATAGTCTTTTGGAAAGCATGACACTTGAGACCTAACGGCACTAGGAACTAATTTTGAAAGGTCGAAGAGGACAGATTCCAGGTTGGTGGTCCTGACCTAATGGCATTAGGAACTAATTTTGAAAGGTCGAAGAGGACAGATTCCAGGTTGGTGGTCCTGACCTAACAGCACTAGGAACTAATTTTGAAAGGTCGAAGAGGACAGACTCCAGGTTGGTGGTCCTGAGGAAAGGACTCACGATGGGAGTGAGCTGGTGATTCTAGGCGGAGAGGAGGTCAGAATGTGGAGGCTTGATACTTGGCAATGTGGTCCATGGCCAGGGCCACCCCTGAGGAGATTATCAGAAGGACAGATGCTCCATCTGAGACCCATTAAACCAGAATTTTGAGGAAGAAAGTCCTGACTCACTTCTTACATTACTGAAAATTCTAGAAAATTTTCATATATATATATATATATATATATATATATATATATATATGAAAAACCCTTCCATGTTCTTGAGTCATTTGAGATCCGAGTTCTGGCTGGTGTCCTAGTATTCTCCAATATTTCAATGTGTATGTTCTATAATGAAGATTATTCTCAAGGAAGGCATAGTGGTGCATCCTTGTAATCCTAGATATTGGGAGGCTGAGGAAAGAACAACAGGAATTGAAGGCCAGCCTCAGATACATAGTGGGTTTCAGGCTAGCCTAGGCTACATGAGACACCAGATCAAAAAATAAAACAAGGACTGGGGAGATGGCTCAGTCTGCAAAGTGCTTGCAGTACAAGCAGAGGGATCTGAGCTTGATCCCCCAGAACCCATATTAAAAACTAGGCAATGAAGCATATGCCTTTAATCCAGCACAGAAGAGGAAGAGATAGAAAGATCCCAGGCTTGTTGGCCACCCCGTCTAGGTGAATTGTTGAGTGTAAAGTTTAATAAGAGAGTCTGTTTCAAAAAATAAGGTGGAGATTGAGAAAGACAGCCAAAGTTGGTTTTTACACACATGCATATCCACATATGAATGGACGTCATTCCCCTCCACAAACACATACACACATATGTGTACACACGCACGTGCGCGCACACATGCATGCACACACACGCACAGAGAGAGAGAGAGAGAGAGAGAGAGAGAGAGAGAGAGAGAGAGAGAGAGAGAGAGAGAATGAGAGAGAGAACTTTCCTATCTAGTTTCAGGTCAACAATATACTCAGCAGGCTAACAAGGATGTGTGGAGTCTTCAGAACTCATTCAAATCATCATAGTTGTTCCAATAATGCATTCTACAGGAAAAAGGTCTGTTTCTCATTTGTGCATTGGACCTCTTTCCCAGGTCCCTTTAGGATCCTTCAGTCAGGAACAATTCTCATCTTCCCCTTGACTTTGGAGACCTCGGCACTTTTGAAGATCACAGCTGCTATTTTGGGTCTGTCTGGTACTTTTCTCATGATTCAATTGCGTTTACACATCAGAGGCAGGAATAGAACACCAGCGCACCCTCCCGCATCCTCTCCTCCATCCCACCCAGCACCATATGATTCCAATTTGTCCCTTACTCAAGATGTTTGCACTCATCACTTAATTAAGATCTGGTCTGCCAGACTTCTTCAGTACAGTCACTCTTTTCCTCTTTTAATTAATAAGCATTTTTTTTTTACAACAAGGGGGTTTGAGATTGCATAATTATCTTATTCCTCTCTGCATTTTAATTTATTCATTCATTTATGTCCACCCATGATTCCAGTGTTATTCCATGGGCTGTGATCCATCTTTTTCACTGTTTAGTGTGGTACTTGGATTATCACACAGGTGACCAATGGGAGCTTGGTAGAGCTTCCCATTGGCACAGTGACATGTCACCATGACCCTTTGTTTACCTCCTTAAATTCTTGTATAAGATTTCCTAGATTTCACTGTGCACAAGTCCTGTGTCTAGAAGCAGTCATTTGTCTAAGGGATGCTTTTAGCTTTTAGTGGAATGTGGCAATGGGGAGCTATGATCTGGACACTGGGCACATCTACTTCTGCTGAAATATCTCTGCCTCTAGGCTTTCTCAGAAGACAGAGCTAGGAAACATGTTTCATGTTACATTTAAATGCATCCTTTGTATTTTTTTCTAATTCCTGAAATTCGTTAGGTTACCTGCACACATCCAATTCCAACTCAACTCCTCAAGATCTACTTATTCTGGATTTCTTCCTTTCAGTGTTCATAACCTGCTCTCCCAGTAGTGATGACCCTGGACATCAGTATTCTAAGGCTGTCATTAAAAAGTGCCACAAACTGAGTGGCTTTGACAACTGAAACTTATTTTCTCACAGATCTGGAAGGAAGATGTCCAAGATACCCACAATCCTTTCTGCTGGTGGGAGATTGTGTACTCTGCTTGGGCCCCAGCTCCCTGGAGTTCTCTATAGAACTTTGGCGTGCCCTAACTTCTACGCACATCCCTGCAGCTACATTCCTGTGGGTGGGAGGTTGGCTGGAATAGGGTGTCAGTCCTCAAAAGGACTAAGAACACAGAGGTTCCCTCATGGGGAGATGTGCTCATCCTCACATGGACACTTCTCTGAGGGTATGCTTCTCTGTCCAGTTACTTTTTCTATAAGGATGTCAGTTAGATGGATTAGGGGTTCTATTATGGAGTGGCTTCAGGCTACCTAGTTTTATCTACAACAAACCCATTTCCATGAAAGGTCACATTCTAAGGCTCTTGGGGTGATGATATCACCATCCGATTTAGGGGGATACAATTCAGCCTGCAATGTCTGGCTTCTGTTCTCTTCAATGTTTATTTGACCATGTCCCCTTAGTGTGACCAGCCTTGTGTCTTGGTTCTATCTTTGTCTCTCAAGGACTCTGAATCCTCAAGTCAGGCTACTGCCCTATCATATGTATTGTGGCTTTTGTTCCCCCTGGGATCTGACATACCAAGCCCATCACCATCCTCTAAGGAGACCTTCTTACCTTGCTTGGATCTAAGATCCTCACACCAGGTTCCCCCATCACCCTGTCTTGGATCTGAAGCATGTCAGACCACTCTTCATCACACAGATGTCCTCCTCAGCCGGTCTGGTGCTCTCAGCCCACACCACACTGCTCAGGTACTGATATCCCTCACAGTGTCCCTCCCCACTGGGTGTCCTGCCTCCCTGTGAGGGCTCCCACACCCTTGTTGGGGCATTCCTATGCTGGTCAGCTGGTTGTTCAGGAAGGAAGAGTATGAAAGAAGGCAGAGGAGGCAGAAATAGGAGGAGGAACAACCAGACCATATGTTTCAGTGTCTCTCTCTTTAGCTGTCACAGAGCATGGCTGACAACTATGCTGGTTACGTGGGTGGAGGGGGGTAGATACAGGAGGGACTTGTAGGCAGTAACAAAGTCTCTCTCTGTGTGGCTCTTTTGCTAGGGAGTTGATGAAGATCAGCCCCTCTGGACAGAAATGCTGTGGTGAGCAATGCAAATGAGATGCTAGCTCTTCTAAGAATCCTTATTAACTAAACAAATCCCTCAAACCCTGCTCCCCTGGGTGTGCCCCTTCAGCTGTCAGCATGCCAAGTCTTTCCCTCATAAGGTGACAACAACACAGTCTCTGTCAGACTGCCCTTTGCAGCTCCAACTCTCTGCTCCTAGCTATCCATCCACACCCTATTCATACCTCGACCCTGTGCCATCGACTCTGCTCTGTTCTGTTTTTAACTTGCATACACCAAGAAGAAGGCTTTTAAGACCTCAGATACAACTTGATCTGTGCTTTGAAATGTTCTTCTAGCTACTTTTCGGGAGTGAGTTTGGGGAAGCCCCAAGAGCCATTGAGATATCCTGGGGCTGCAGAGCACCTAGCCCAGAGGTTGACAGCATGGGCAGAGAAGCAACAGGAGAGTTTAGAGGAGCAAGTTGGGTTGTGTTTGGGAAGCAGGGCTGGATGGAGTCCCCAGTAGGCTAGAGGCCGGAAGGAGAGAAGGACAGCATGGATGATATAAATCTAGACATGCTGGAGCAGCTTCAATGGATAGCAGTCACAGAGATTGTGGGAGATATGTGTGTGGGGAAGATGTCTAGCAATTCCACTTGAAATGAATTGTGTTTGAGCTCCTCAACCGCTATCTGTATCAAGCAGAGTTAAATATGTCTATATAGTGGGGCAGGGCAGACAAGCCAACTCCAGAAGTCCTATTGGCTTAGGCATAGTCATCATAGTAGCATTAGCTTCAGGATGAGACCTCACTGTGACATACTACAGTGACATACAGGCTAGGAACAAGGTCTCAGGGAGACCTGGAAACACTGGCTCTGTGGCACTCATCAAGAGAAGGGTTGTCAGTGAGCCCTGGACAGGCAGAAGGTCAGCCCTTGTCAGCGCAGGCCTGAGCAGCACTAATGAGCAGAGTGGAAGAGGACCCGACAATTTGATGTGGATCTGTCCTCAGGATGGTCATTCACATGTGGGACCACTGCCAGCAATCCTAGGCTAAGCTCCACACTGAGGAGCAGACTTTCGCTCCCTGTTGATGGTGACTTCAAAGCTAGAGTCAGAGCTGCAGGTCTCAGAAAACAGCTCTTGTCTAACTTGGAGACCCCATGATCCCACACCATTAGTGGCTGGCCCAGAAAGTGAGGGTACATTAGAGCTTACAGATTGCCGTGATCCTAATTGGCACACCAGCTCTTAAGGAGTGGGAGCATTTTTAACAGGTTTATTTTATAGATAAGTAAACAAAGGCTCAGAGGCCTTTTGTCTGAGACCATACATCCAGGATGCGGTCTAGGCAGGACTGTCTGTTTCTAGAACCTCTGCCTCACCCTCTACCTCCATCAGAACTCATGGGGCCCTTAGGCTCTGCAAACAGGTGAGAACTCTGGCTGGCAAACTTTCCTTAAACAGCTCTCCAGGTGCTCCTTTATTCTGGGACTGATGTCCTGCTCTTGTGACCTCAGCCTCCTCACATCCCCTGGAAGAGACTGCATTCACAGACTCAGATCTAACATTCCTGAACTCAGTGACTTACGACCGACCGTTTAGCATAAGTTCCACATGACCCCTGGTGTTCTAACTTCCGGAGCACCTCTTCCAAAGAAAACTCTCTGATTCCTCCCCCACACAAAGAAACATGCTGCAGTCCTTCGTGGCTCTCCAGATGAACTCTGCTCCTACAGTTGCCTCCATCTCACGCCCCCACATCCAGCATCTCTCTTTGGCCATGCAGACCTGATTCGGCCTTCTCTGAACTAGCAGAAGCAAGATGGTCAAAGACAGACTGAGGTGGAAACACCCCTGCTTCAATGGATGTCTGAACATATTCTTTCCTTGTTACTCTCAAATCAAGCCTGTCCCAACATAAGCCTCACGACCTCCTAGGAAACTCACTTCTTGAGACAGATGCTTTGCATTTTCCCCTCAAAAATTATCCACTACCCTCCCTGCCTGTAGGAGTTAGATAAATTAGATTTAGGAAATATATAGGAGTTTCTGATACTGTCTCTTAATTTGGGGCCTGAAGAGCATTATCAGCATGAAGTCAGCAAAAACAGGAAAGACTCAATAGACTGAAAAACAAGTTTGAAGTCAGGAAAAACAGGAAAGACTCAAGACTTGAAGAAACAAAGTATCTGGCCTGACATTGTTTTCAGCTGCTAAGTGGGCGGAGCCCAAATTAAGCTGAAACAGAGTTCCTCCTATTTGAGGACAGTGCGTGGAGCCCAGAGGAGAAGAGGCCCCTGATGCTAGAGAGCTCCAAGAGTCCTGCTGAAAAAAGGGCTGGCCATTGATGGCCAGCTCTCTCCCTGAAGCAGAAAGAAGCCGGTGAGCAAAGAAAGCCTGAGCAAGACACCAAAAGGCCAAGGACTGGACCCTGTGGCTCAGCTTTTGCCTAGAGGGGTTTGATCTGTCCGAACAGTGGCCTAAAGGAAATTGTGCCTGGCTTTAAGGACTGAGGCAGAGCAGCTGAGTTCCTGATTCAAAAGAAGTAAGTTGGCCTGCAGACGGCTGGGGTCTCCCACAGAGAAGAAAGCATGAAGCCTTATTTAAGGTGAGACTGCAATAACCAACTACCCTGACGAACCTGCATCTGAGAGATCCAGAAAAAGGACTGCTAAGTGTGTTAAAGAATCTACAACAAATACTGTGTTCCTGACGACTGAGGACCTGCCCCAGAGACTGTATCATTCTAAAAGGTTATGAAAGTAGTTGTTATGATTATCAATAGGTTTAGTGGATAGGTTAAAGGGGTTGTAGGAATTTATAGGATTAATAGTTAAGAAATTGTTGGTGTTTGTTATAAGTGAATTTAGTAATAAATAAGTGTTAAAAAAAAAAAAGTCCCAACATAAGCCTCACGACCTCCTAGGAAACTCACTTCTTGAGACAGATGCTTTGCATTTTCCCCTCAAAAATTATCCACTACCCTCCCTGCCCCACCTCGTATCCATTCAATGGTACAAAGACAGAACTTTGACCTTGAGCCTTGTCTTTCTCAAAATGGCTTTCACACCCCATGGTGTCATTTCATGTCGCCTCCTCTATTTTGTCCTACTCCCTAAGACATGACCCAGCTTCTTTGCTCCAGGGGCTTTTAGACTTCCTACCATCTACACAAAGTCACACAAACCCTGGAAATATTTCCTTAATGGTCTTTGTGTGCCAGGCGCTGGTCCGGAGCATGGCATCGGAACCTTCCCTGTCCCAGGTCCCAGTGGATTCTGGGAGCTGAGTTCCAGGCAGAAACCTCAGAAGGGATCCGTGGAGCATAAGGATGGATCTGTTGCCCTGCATTGCTCTCGGCTAAATAAATTGTCACCACCAGTCAATGTGGTTAAGTAATCATCAAACTACATAATACATAAAGCACGCCCCTCAAGAGCTCCTGCCTAATCCCTGGCAGAAAATGTTAATCCGCGGCACATGACAGCCTTTTATTTTTCCAGACAGGAAGTGTTTTCCTCAGTCACATAATGACTTTCCCTGACATAATAATGAAGAGATGTGGATTTGAAGCAGCCCAGGACTCTTGAGCCTTCTCGGCAACCTGGAGGGCTTAGCTGCACGGAAATAGCTTGAGTAACTGCTGACTCGCTGGCCGCGGCTTCATTGAATTAACTACTCACAGGGATGGAAATTTACCAAATTAAATTTTAGTGAGTGATTTCTGTTCCCATAAATTGAGGAAGTGAAATCATTGTGGATATGGTAGATAGACCATCACATGGGGCTAGGGTGACATTGGTGGAGTGCTGTGGAGACAAACAAAGCCACAAGAGAGAGAAAGATTTGGTCCTGGTCAGCAGGAAGCTCAACCACAGAGTGGGAGAGGGAAGGCCTAACTCCAGAATCTGATGGTCATAGTAAAAATCCCAGGTTTCCCACTTCAGGCTGATATGACCTAGGTAACATCATTTGCAACTCTCCGACCCTCAGTTTCTTTATCCGTAGAATGGGGGAATGGTAAAGATGCAAAATGGATTCCATCTATAAAGGCAATTGATTACCAATAAGGGTCTATGCAAACATGGTTGGTAGTAATTAAGTAATTTCCATCCTTGGGAAGTTGAGTGGGAACAAATGAGAAACAAGGCAGAACAGTTCCTCTGACAGCCTCCTTTGGAAGAGATAGGCCAATGAAGCTGCTACTTCTTCACTTGTTTTGGGACAGACAGAAATCAGAGGACCTAGTGTGCCTTCAGCATGGGTTCCGCTGGATATGACCCAGCAGCCAGTTAGTCCAGCAAGCTGATGGTCGGTCATCCGGTTGTTGATCAGCATCCACCGAGCAAGATGATATCAAGTGAAAGCAGCAGATGGAAGACAGTTTGACTTCTGGATCCTCAGTGAGGCTGAGGGCATCACTGAAAATGGTCCTTTGGTCAATATGTAGAGCCCATGTGTGGTAGAGCAGAGCAGCGTTAAAAATATCCAAAAATATCCACTCCCTGTTTCCATCCTCAGACAAGTTGATCTGCTTACTCCCAGACTGGAACTTGGTCAGATGCATTACAAAACCATCAGGCCTGATGTAAACAATGCCCTGGAGTGATCAGTGTAGTGAGTGGAGATTCCACATTTGTACCTTGAGAAGGATTTTTTTCTTCCAGTAGCTGCTGCCTGTCCATCCTGGATGGGCTCAAGAACAAGAGCCCATCCTAGCCCAAGCCTTAGCCTAAAGCAGAACAACTCAGCCCGCTTTGCCTGGATCAGACACTGCTCACCTGACTTGCAGACGTGTGGAGGGGATATGTGCTTGGTTTCCTGCAGTGGAGATTGTCATGGTTGTTGTGATGCAAGAGGAGTTGACTGACACCAGGCACTTCCTGTTTACTGACTCATCCAGTTTGCAGAAAACTCTCATGGTATTGAAAGGTCAAAAAATTGCTTTCTTTTATTAACTTTTTTAGAGGAAGAAATTGAAGCTCAAAGAGATTAAGTGACCTATTAAGTAGTTAAGCCAGCCTTTCAGAGTTTCTTCACGTGCCAGGATGACTTCTCTGCTGGGGATCTGGGAGCTGAGAGATGTCCTTGGGTACCAAGGGTGGAAAGATGAACTTCCTCCCTCTATCATTTCACCCAAGGTTAGTCTGTCAGCAGGGCTAGAAGAGCTGAGTGACCTCCCATGGATAGCTAATGATTGGTCTATAGTTCACACTATGGCATTTCCCGTGACTTGGGTTGGTGCCCAAGTATCACTGGGCAGAGATAGAAGGCAGTTTGTCATGTGTAAATTTAACAGGCAATAATGCCAGCTACTAAATTGTATATCATTCCTAATGATGTTGTCAGCCCCTAATCAGTCTAATTTATATTGTCAACATGATGTAATTGTCCCACAAGGCATGGGCTCTCACAAATACAGGATCCAATCATGTGAGAGATTAAAGTGAATTTCCATCAGTTGTGACTGAAAAATTAAATTAAGATTGCTGACTCACGTTTTGCAGATCAGAGAGAATGTTTATGGACACCTGGCCAGGCTCCGACCTGGTAGGCATGCAGTTGGTACTGCTGTGAGTGGCAGCTGAGCTAGCTGGTGTTGGGACTCCTGTCCTCAGAACTTCAGAGGTGTGCAGTGGGCTCCAGAAATACTGTGGGTGTCATTCCTAGCTGCATTCTGTTGTTTCTTTTGAGAAAAGTGCTGTAGAGTTTCCTGCAGTGCTGTCATGTGGGTGTCTAAATCTCCCTATAGCCCTGGAAGCTGGAGTAAAGGAGAAAGGTATTTAGGAGAGGAAACTTCTACTCTCCATACTGCTTGGGTAAGGAAATATCACCATTTTCACTTTGGAAATGGCAGTATCTTCATTACTGTTCTATTGGTGTGAATAGACACCATGACCAAGGCAACTCTTATAAAAGAAAGCATTTAATTTGGAGCTTGCTTACAGTTTCAGAGGGCTAGTCTTTGGTCATCATGGTATTAAACAGACAGGCATAGTGAAGGAGCAGGAGCTGAGAGCTTTAGATTTTGATCCACAGGCAGCAGGGAGAGAGAGAGAGAAAGACAGAGAGACAGAGAGAGAGGTTTGCACAGGCTTTTGAAACTTCAAAGCCTACCTCCAGCGACACACCTTCTCCAACAAGGCCACACCTCCTAATCCTTCTCAAACAGTTCCATTCCCTGGTGATTAAGCATTCAAATATATGAGTCTATGGGAGACATTCTCATTCAAATCACCACAGGCAGCATCACTACCCAGTTAGTAAAACCAGAAATCTGGCTTGCACACCTGACACTTTCTTCGCCATGACACAGCTACCCCACTTATGCATACCATTCCTTAGCCCATATTTCAGGTCCTGCACTCCACCAAGTGGCCAATGCCATGGATTTAATTCTGTGTTGTGATTTGAATCTGAATCATCCCACACAAGCTCATGTTTTGAGTGCTCAGGCCCCAGACCCCCAGACTGTGGTGCTAATTTGAAGGTTAAGGTAGAGCCTTTAGGAGGTGAGGCCTGGCTGGCAAGAGTAGGTCACTAGAGCTGGGCATGGTGACACACATCTTTAATTCCAGCACTCAGATGGATCTCTATGAGATTGAGGTCAGCCTGGTCCACAGAGTGAGTTCCAAGTCTACTAAGACTGCACAGTGAGACCCTATCTCAAAAGAAAAAGTAAGCCATTACAGTCCCCACCCCTACAAAAAGTGTAGGTGTCTGGAGGTGGGCCTTTAAAGTTATACATGCCCTGGTTCCAACCTTCTTTCTCTGCTTCCTGGACTGCATTTATGTGAATGAGCCTCTTCCTCATGCTCCTGACAGCTTATTTTCTCAGTACTAAAATCTTTCTGAACTCATGAGCCCAAATAAGCCTTTCCTCCTGTGGTGGTTTGAATGAGGATGACTGCCATTGGCTCATACACTGGAATGCTTGCTCTGCAGTTAGTAGAACTATTTGGAAAGGATTAGGAGGTGTGGTCTTGTTGGAGGTGTGTCATTGGGGGTAGGCTTTGAGGTTTCAAAAGACCATGACAGGCTCAGTCTCTCTCCTTCTATCTGCTGCTGCCTGTGCATCTAGATATAGAACTCTGAGCTACTTCTCTAACACCATGCCTGCCTGTGTGTGGCCATGCTCCCTGCCATGATGATAATGGACTAACCCTCTGAAACTGTAAACAAGCCCTCAATTAAATGCTTCCTTTTAATAGTTGCCTTGATCATAGTGTTTCATCACAGCAATAAAACAGTAACTAAGATACCTCCCTAAGCCATGTCTGTCAAGCGTTCATTCACAGCCACACAAAGGCTACCAACGCAGTCAGAGAGCAGATCATGGTGAGCCACTGCATAAAATCTTGGCACTTGCCTGTGTTCAGAGTTCAGCCAGGAAGACAAAATCCGTACCAGCTAGACAATATCAGGGAGCCTGAATATAGGGAACAGCAACAAAGGTGTGTGAGAGCTGAAAAGCAATGGAGAGAAGTGAAGGGGCTTAAAGACAGTCCCCAGGGCTTCAGGGATAAAAGACAAAGGTGCTATGCCTGGATCCAGGAGCAGGAGCAGGCCCATCAATCTGGCTGTCTCGTAGAAGCTGAGACTGCAGCACCATCACTAGAGAGTCCACCCAAAGCAAAAGGTGGTAACAAACAATGCTCCTTCTCTCTTTTGTCATTGTCTTGACTCCTAATCTTCTCACCCGTGCAGTCCTTGTCTTAGGCATCTATTCCAGAAATAAGTGTGTCTGTGTATGGAGAGTTTGAGTACAGCCACGCTTTCTTCCACACAGTTAGAAATATCACTAAACAGCTGTGTATGGTGGCTCATGCCTGTAGTCCCTAAAACCTGAAAGCAGAGGCACAGGGAGACCACCCTGAGTTTATGCCTGACTTAGTCTACATTAAGAGTGACAGGATACATTCGAACAAAACAGCAGCCTACAGATTGGGAAAAGATCTTCATCAACCCCACATCTGACAGAGGGTTAATATCCAAAGTTTACAAAGAACTCAAGAAATTAAATGCCAAGAAACCAAATAATCCAATCAAAAAATGGGGAACAGAGCTAAACAGAGAATTCGCAAAGGAGGAATCTCTAATGGCTGAGAGACACTTGAAGAAATGCTCAGCATCCTTAATCATCAGAGATATGCAACTTAAAACAACTCTGAGATTCCATCTCACACCTGTCAGAATGCCTAAGTTCAAAAACTCAAATGACAGCACATGCTGGCATGGTTGTTGAGAAAGGGGAACACTCCTCCATTACTGGTGGAAGTGCAAGTTTGTACAACCACTATGGAACTCAGTCTGACAATATATTAGAAAACTTGGAATAGCTCTACCTCAAGAACCAGCCATACCACTTCTGGGTATACATTCAAATGATTCCTCACCAAACCACATAGGATTCTTCACCTATGTTCATAGCAGCCTTATTTGTGGTAGCTAGAAACTGGAAACAACCCAGATGTCCCTCAACTGAGGAATGGATAAAAAACAAAACAAACAAACAAACAAACAAACAAAAAAACAAACTGTGGTACATCTACACAATGGAATACTACTCAGCCATCAGAAACAATGAAATCATGCAATTTGCAGCCAAATAGATGGAACTAGAAAAGCTCATCCTGAGTGAGCTAACCAGACTCAGAAGGATGCACATGGCATCTATTAACTTATAATTGGATTTTAGCAATATAGTACAGGATAACTATACTACAGCAAATGCACCAAAGGGAACATGAACATAAACTTTGCTTCCTGTCAATAAGACACTTTGCCCTAGTGGTGCTGCCTTGTAGGCCTCCAGTGTATGAGGAGGCTCTTAGCCCTCATAAGACTGCTGAACTGGGACAGGGGACTGTTATGTAGGGACACTCCTCTCCAGAGGAGTGGGATGGAAGGGATGGGGGTAGAGGGTGGGAGGGCAGGACTGGAAGGGGTGGAAAGAGGACACTGTGATGGAGATGTAACCTGAAGTAATAAATAAACATAAAAAAGAGTGACAGAATAACTGGGGCTATATGGTGAGTCACGGTCTCAAAAATGAAAAGAAATGACTCAGAATCAGAAGCACTTCTAAACGTTCAGCGACAGTGAAACAGCCGAAGGCACCAGGTCTGTTCACACAGGAAAATAGATCAGTACACAGAAGTACCCAGGAATGACGTCCACGAACCCAGAAAACTAGTGGCAACCGAGGAGAGTATATGTCCAGTATCACACTCTTTTCCCATCCTTGATCCACTTCTGAGGGTGGAAGCTGCCTCTGCCTGCTGAATCCCTGTTTCCTTGTGACTGTTGCCCATCTAAGAGGACCACTGGCCAGGGATCAGAAGGTAAGAAGACAGAACTAAGTCACTCATTGAACATGTCATTAGATACTGACAGACAGGTCGTCCTATGAAAAGTTGGCACCTATTTACAGCCCACTGCAAGTGTGAAGGGGTTACAGAGCCTTCCACCTCCCCAGCAACTGATGGGGCAAAGTTTTCAAATGAATAGGCAAGTTATCTGCACCTATGGCTACTGATGAGACTGGCCGGATCTGCTCTGTGCCACTGACCACTAAGTTCCTGTACTGTGTGTGATAGCTTCTTCATAACCTCCCAGTAATCTCTTCCTTAGTGATCTGCAGGAGTTCTGCACTGACTACAAGTTTTTAAATTCTTCATCTGTCAGCTTCCTGTGTTACAAACATCATACAGAACTACTTCTCTCTGATTGAGACATTATTTTCTAAGAACCTGAAGTTCCTTACGTTAACCTGGCTACTATAAGTGCTATATAGCTCTTAATGTCCCCCAATCTAGATTTTTTATTTAAAAGTTTTTTCATACATTATATTTGATTATGTTTCCCCCTGAGCCCCTCTCCTACCTTTCTCCCCATCTCTATATTTGGTTTTGGTACTTTTTAATGTTCCTTCCCTTTCTTATCATCCTTCCCAAAATTTCTTACCTCACTTTACTGATATATACTGAAGATGCCTTTGCAGAGACTGCCTGGGAGCTGAAGATCCTGTGCATGAAGTGGTCTCATTTCCACCTGATGTGGTTTCCTACCATGTAAATTTAGTCTTTGTTTTCATGTTTGCCTTCCCATAAGATTTGGAATCTTCACCTTACTCCTCTGGATCTTCATTTTGCAGAACAGAAGTGTGATTGGGAAGAACACAGGGCCCTTGCCCCACACTCTACTGGTTCTTTCTACCTCTGAGCACTTGTTACTCATTGTGACTCTGGTCTCCTATAAGAGCTCCAGGCAGACACTTGGGTGCAATCATATGCCCTAGATCACACAACGTGGAGTCCTGGGTCCTTAGTGTCCTTTGCCCCAGAGTTCCAAAGTGGCCCTGTTACTCTACCTCTTGTTGCTTCTCTCCAACTCCAGGAAATAGGTGATCTTGGCCAGTGTAGAGGAAGCAAAGTTAGTCAGAAGTCTAGAGAGGGAGAAGAGGGAGCCTGAGACAGCGAGTGGAAGGCTGCTCCTTAAAGGTACTCACACATGCACATCCTATCACAAAGCCTTTCTTAAATGTTTGTCACTTTTCAGGAACATAATTCTTGTGCCTCCTCTCATCCTGACACCCATTCCCTCCAAGTTCAGTCAGTTCTTACACCTATCCAGACACTCTGGAGGAAAGCCCTGGGGTTGCTGAGGGGGAAGCTGAAGTGGGCAAAGAGCTGGGAAACAGGATGAATGGTGTGAGATGGCTCTGGGGAGGCAGCTGGAGGAGGGAGAGTTAGATATTTATAGATCATTTTCTCCATCTGTAGGTGTTTAAGGAGTGTTGTGGAGATCTAGCTGGGGACAAGAAACATACGAGTCATTAATAAAAGGGGTGGCAGGCAAAACGGGAAAGAACTTGGCAAGTGGAATTGGAAACTTTGGATTTGAGTCCCATCTCAACATTTTGTAGTCTGTTTGTCCCAGGGAGAGTCACTGAACTTCTGTGGGTTCTGTTTTCTTCTCACATGAGGCAATTTGAACATGAGTGGAGCCGATAATGCGTCTCTGGGCAAATGTAAAGACTCAGTGCTGATAATAACCAGGCAATGTTCTATGTTCAATGTTTACATCATACTTGTCTTATCCATTATCCTATTTAGTCCTCCTGTGGCCCCCAGGTGGAGATTTGAAGGTACGGAGAAAAAAAACCAAGACACAAAGAGGCTGATAGCCTGACTAAGGTGGTCTGAGTAATGATGAAGAGACCCAAAGAGAGACCCCAGGGACTCTAGTCACAATCTCAGGCTCCTTCTTCCCTGAAGCCTTGGTCTAACAGAGTGGTGTTGAGCACCAGTCATTGGAAGCCTGCGTGATAAGCTTTGAATGTACCAGGCAGTGACTTTTGGCTTCCATGTTTCATCTCTCTGTTTTGTTGCTTGAGGATGCCTGGTTCTTGCATCCAAAGCTAACTTTAATGGCAGAGGGCACCATCTGGGGAAATGATTTAGCCTTCTGAGGCCTTAGTTGCCCTAATAATTCTGGTGACTTCTCTCTGGGCTTGCAAGAGAGAATTACAAGGCCTCTTTGAGACCACAAAGCTCACCTGTGGGTCACAGAGCCTCCGACAGGATAACGAACTGCTTCAACATGAACACAGCAGTGCAGACCTGACAGAAAGCAGGCTGGCTGCTCTGCTCATCCCTTTGTAAACAGGGAAGCTAAGAATCAAATGGGAAGTAATTATCGTCACCCAGCAACAAAGAGCAGACCAGAACTCAGTCAGGATACCCCAAGTTTTACCTCCCCATCCGGTGGTCATCTGGGCTTCCGTGGTATGAGATAAAGTCCTGAATAATGACGTTAGCCTTGCACATCATACCATAATGCCAGTTTTCAGGCTATGTCATCTCTGTCACAATTACTGATTGTTGTCTAATAGGAACAGAGGAGGCTGTAGACAAACTGCAAAGTAGTGGTCTGGGCTCTTTGAATAAAGATTTATTTGCAAAGTCAAAGTGGGCTGACTTTTAGTGGCAGCCTGCAGCTTGCCTTTTCTTGGTTTAAAGATTACATTATTTTTCCCCCCTCGGATCTGGTCTGCAGCCCACAGAGCATCTGGTGTATTGACATTTTGCTCCAAATGTCAGGACCATGATTGGTGACAGGGAGACAGCACCTCTCTCATGAGATCCAGTGGCCATCTGTCCAGTGCCAGGACATGTTGGACTTTCTTTGACTACTTGGATTATTCTCTTAATGTGAAGACCCTTCACAGCATGAAGCATGAAACCTGAAAAGTTAACATGGCAATGAAAAAAGAGTCTTGTGTGCCCAAGAGCTGGGCAGGCTGCATTGCTTGCTCCCACCCTCCCCCAAGTTTCCCTTCTCCACCCTTCTGATACACATGGGGTTTCCCCCATTTTCTTTTTTGTATCTATGGCTAGGCTGGGAGCCCCTTCAAAGTAGAATCCATTCCTTGCTCACTGCTGTGGCTCTGGACTCCCAGACTAGGCCTACTATGTGGTTCATGGCCAATGAGGATTCTTAAACAAATGAGTAACCCTTTTTCCACCCAACTTTCTCCTCTTTAAGCCCAGCCCTGGAGATTCCGTGGCCCTCACCTCCAGGTCCCTCCCTATACCCAGTGGCCTGAGTCAGGCCATGGGCCTGGGGTGAGATGAGGCTATTGTATCTCCTTAGATTTGTTTCCTAGGGTTTCTGTTGGGGTCTGAGCTGCTGTTTCCTCAAAACTCTTGACACCTCTGCCCTCCTGCAGGCATTCTAGACCTTTGAGCTGGATTGGGGCAGGAGTGGAGGTAATGGAATATAAACTTGAGGGTGGGTTCCCCAGGTGGCATCTCCTGAGGTCCTGTCTCCTGCCCCCGCACCTATTTTCCCACCTGCCTACATTCAAGAAACGGGACACTGTGGGAGAGAGGCTCCCATCCATAAATCCTTGGTGATTTTGAGAATGCTTTTTCTCCCTGACCCCAGGGTTCAAAGATTGTAGTTTAACATCAAGACTTTGGGTTTTCCAAGTTGTTAGGGCCGAGGACCTAGAGAGAGCTGAGATCTGAAGGGTTGACTCATTGTTTGCGTTGAGTAAGTCAATGTCTTAGTTCTCAGGTCAAAGGTAGCGATATGGAGAGACCTGCTACTGCCTTCTTCCCACTTGCCACAATGCTCAAGGCCAGCCTGTAGTCAGATACTTCACCCAGACATAAAGGAAAAGACACTTTTTTTTTTTTTTTTTTTTTAGGAAATGTTTTTAATGAAAATTACAAAAAATCCCCAAAACACCTGTTAATTCCACCCCTGTGTGCTCTGTATTCTCCTTTCTCCCCAATACTGAGCCATTTCTGAGGTGCACCTGGGGGCTCACCTTCTGTTTGGGTTGACTTTCTCTTTGGTGCTGGAGCTTTGAAGTTCTCTCAGAGTTGGGTCTCTGATGTCACCCATCCAATTTGTAGCCCACTTAGAATAGAGGGAAACGTGCCCTCTCCCAGCCTCTTCTAGTGATTTCTTATGCCCCTTCTCTTCCTCTTGTCTTTTACTCCCATCCCTCCTTTGGGATCTGAAGAAAAATTGCTGACTGTAGCTTTGGAAGTGTAACTCTAAGAATCATAGACCATTTGAGTTCTAGGAAAATAAGGCCATTGATTAAAAAAAAAATGAGTAGATGACTGAGTGGACTTAGCATGGATAATGTGGGTCCCAGGGGAGCTGATGTACACATATTAGATTGAGAAGGAGACAGTACGGAGCTGAACTAAGGGCGGGGAATACTCATACGTGCCTGCTGAAAGCTGAAAGCTACATACTCCAAAGCTCCTTGTTCCTTAGTGGGCAGTAAGGATTAAGGCTTTGGTGACATTTTGATGTGTGATGGCCAGCTGGCTTGATCCTGTCCTGGCCCTCATCCCTCTTCATTAAAAGCCTTTGTAAGGAACACAACCAAAATGGAAATCAAAACCTGCTATGACCTGTACTGTGGTACCCCACCCAAAAATATGTTGAAGTCGTATCCTCCAGTACCTCAGATGGTACTCATATTTGCAGACAGGGTCTTTACAGATACCACCAAGTTAAAATGAGGGGGTGAAAGTAAACATAATTCAGTATGACTGGAGCCATCATATGAAGAGAAAATATGATGAACATGCTATGCAGTGTTTGTGTCCAAATGGGAAGAGACGTAAAGAGGGAACTGGAGAGAAGGCTCAGCAGTTAAGAGCATTGTCTGCTCTTCCAGAGACCCAAGTTCAATTCCTAGAACCCACATAGTGGTTCACAACCATCTGTAACTCTAGTTCCAGGGGATCTGATGCCTTCTTCTGGCCTTTGTGGGCACTAGACATGCATGGGGTACACCCATATGATGCAGAGAAAACACTCATATACATTAAATAAATAAATAAATAAATGTAGAATTAAAATGAAAAGAGGCATAAGGAGAAGGATAGCAAAGAGAGAGGCTCAAAATAACCCCTGTCTCTATCAGCTCCCTGTGCCCACTCCCCACCCCCCCAGCAGCTAACCATTGGCACTTCTATTTCAGACTTCCCACCTGCAGAGCTACCAGACAAGTGTCTGTGTAGGTCACCCAGTCTGTGGTGCTCAGCTATGTGAGCTGTTAGCAAAGCCCGTAGCAAAGCCTTGCTGTCCTCATTGATAAGCCTAGAGATGTCCAGGAAGTGGGAATCCTAATTGAGAAAATGCCTCTATTTAGATTGCCTGTAGGCAAGCCTGTAGGGCATTTTCTTTATTAATAATTGATATGGGAGAGTCTAGCTCATTGGGATGGCAGTGCCAGCCCTGGGCATGTGGTCCTGGGTGGTATAAGAAAGCAAGCTGAGACCCAAGAGGCCCCCTCCTGCTGCCAAACAGTGCTTGTGGGGCAAAAGACACCCAGAGGCTCGGGCGCCACTATGATGAGAAAGCATGTGGTGGAGAGATGGGAGAGAAAGAGAAGCAGAACAGTTTGTGCTCTATGAAGAGATTCAAAACTGGAGACTCTGGGTTTGGGAGGAAGAGCCTGATGTGAGTAGCCTGCCCTACCACCTGAGGCCATGGTGGTGTTCCAGCCTGTGCTGTTTCCAAGGGCCATGTCTGGGTCTGTGGTCCTATGGGACTAGGTGTCTGTGTCAATGTCCCTGGTCCACATTACCATGGAAGGCCATGTGGATGTCCCTGGCTTGGGCTGCTGACTGGGGCTATGTTGATGTCTGAGGGTTGCACAGAGCTGGACCTGTCCTTCACTGGCTGTCGCACGCAGGCTGGCTCTTGGCTCACATTAGCACTCAGGTCAGCTGGACCTGCTCCTCAGCGGAGCAGTGCTGGAGACCCAGCCCTGGTGGTATGAGTGGAGGAGAGCTGGCCTCGGTGGTTGAATGTGGGAGAGCTGGTCTTGTCATTTGCTGGCTGCCACAGGCATGAGAGCTGGGCCCACCCCTCACCTGGGTAAAGCAGGAGAGCCAACACAGAAAAGCTGCTGGACTGACCAACTGAGCTTCCACCCAGGCCCAGATCCAGGGCTTTGAGCTGGTCTACCCCAACATCTACCCCGTCTGTGAACTGCTGGATCATGGGAAGAGGCAGGTCCTATAGATCCAAAGCTGTAGGATCTCCGTGACACAGGGCAACAACTGAATATCCAAAAGGAGTACCAGTGAGGGTCCAGGATTGATGGTATAGCAGAAGACAGAGGCCTGCTACAATTGCAATGAACATTTACAAGTAAAGGGTATCTGTGTGACACTTGTTTCCAAGGTAAAATATTTTTATTTTTCATTTTCTTTCAGGAAAGAGATTGCCAGGGTGGAGGATGCGTATGGAGGGATGGGAAATGAATGGGATTGGGGTGCATGATGTGAAATTCACAAAGAATAAAAATTACAAAGAGAAGCGAGCCAGGAGGAGGAAGTCAGTGAGCACCATTCCTTGATGATCTCTGTTTCAATTCCTGCTTCCAGGTTCCGGCCTTGAGTTCTTGGTCCAACTTCCCTCAGTGATGGAGTTGCAACCTGAGAGTTGTAAGATGAAATAAACTCTTTTCTCTCCAAGTTGCTTTTGCTCATGGTGTTTTATCACAGCCATAGAAACCTTAACTAAGATACTTACCTTCAAAGGAGCTTCAGAAGCAGCTGGGAAAATAGAAGAGGAATTATTGGGGACTTCAAAGGAGACTGAGGGAAGACAGAGGAGAGAGAGGGAAAGAGTAGGTAGACATGATCCATACATGATATCTGCAAGTATGGAAATGCTGAGGTGAATCCTGTTAATCTGAGCAATTAACATGCTAATACTTAAAAAAGCAGCATGGATTCCAGATCCTGATGCAGGGCTCTGTTGGAGCACATTGCCAGACTCTTTTCTTACTACTAACTACGAAGAATTAATTCTGGTTTTTTTTTTTTTTTAGAGTATTTTCAAAAATTATATGTGTGAGTGTGGGTTGGGCTTGTGCACACGAGTGTAGTGCCCATAGCAACCAGAAGAGTTGGATCCCTTCGGAGCTAGAGGAACAGGCAGTTGTGAACTGCTCAATGTGGGTGCTGGGAACCAAATTTGGGTCCTCTGTAAGAACAATGCATTGTTTTTACCTCAGGCTCATCTCTCTAACCCCTTAGACATGAACTCTTAAAGAGCTACCCGAAATGGAGTCATTGAGCTACTCAGAAAGCCAGCTTTGCTTTTTCATGCAGCATGCTAGGTGTTGAAACTCCACAGAGGGTGCCTGGTTGGGGTGCTTCTAGAGGCCGAGAGGCCAGTGCCTGGGACTGTGGTCGGCTGCAGTGAGCCTTACTGAGATGACAGGAGTCATGTGGAAGGAGAGTGGGAAGGGACGCAGGACACATGTGAGAAGAGGAACCTCCCACTCTGATCGGAACTCTCCTTCACTCCTGATTAAGTGAATGTGGCACAGGCTTCGTATGTATTTTAGTCACTCTGATATTAATTTCACTGAGTTCCCAGGCCACGATGGCTCTATGAATCCTGCCTTTCCTGAGCTAATGGGCTGGCATAAATAACTCCAGGGGGAAGCACTCGGCCTCGTAGCTCCTAAGCCAGGCTGGAGTTAATCAATCCTTGGCTCCATGCGTAGCCAGAGGCAAAGATGTCAGGTCAGAGGTTGTGTCTGTCTAGGGCTAATTTCCTTCTAACAGATGCCTCTCCAGAGAGCCAGGGTGTCCTGTGCTTAGAGGAAACCCATACTGGGGGGGTCAGGAACCTGGCCTCTGGTTCTTACTTGGTACAGAGGCTCAGTCAGTCTGCACAGTGAGTTAGGCTAACTGATTCTCCATTCGGTGGACACTCCGACCTCCTGGGAGAGGTTAGTCCAGTCTCTATTGGTGGTAGATGTCCAGCCTGCCCATCTGCTATCTTCAAGTGTCCCCCAGCTGGTGGTCCACCTCAGCTGGCACTGTCACAGTCCTCATTTTCCACAGAACACTGGATGCACAGGCTTTAGAGCTTGGCCTCGAGCCAGACTGCTTCAGTTCAGACTCTGGCTCTGTCTGTTACTTGCTTGCTCTGAGCATTTTCTAAGCCCTCTGACTCTCCATTTCCTCATTTGTCAGACAGCTGAGAAGTGGTGAGGGCCACCATCCAGCTCAGCTAGTGCTGCTCAGCCTAGGACTTACTGTAAGGACTTAATGCATGTCCACGAGTCACGTCTGGGACTGGGGCCTGAACGTTTATGGAGAGATTACTGAGTGTTTGCTATTATTAGATCTCTCTCCTCAGGGACCTCACCTGCTCTGGTTTCTTGTGAAGCATTCATGGCAGTGCAGACTCTCTGACCTTCTCCACAGCATCCTAGGGAAGGATGGGACTATGGAGCATTCACCGGGGCTCCACTGTTGGGGTTCTTAGTCTCCTGACAGCCCGGCTTGGAGTTTTCCAGGTCTCAGCACAGGCAAGGGTTCAATTATTAGTTCATTGAATATTTTGTTGATGAGGCCATAGAATCTTGGACTGCAGAAGGCTATGAACAGAGCCTTCAGGGCTGGGTCATCTTGCAAACTGTCTGCTGAGTTCATGCTCCAAAGACTATGAGGAGAGCAGAGAGGGGCTTCAAGCAACTCCCTTTGTACACAGCACTTGACAGTCACAAAGCCTCATCAACGTCTTATTTATTTATTTAGTCAAAATTTAATGTACTCTGTCACAGTTTCATATATACATTTATGTTCTTAGCTTGCTTTCTATTGCTGTGATAAACACCACGATCAAAATCAACTTGGTGAGGAAAGGGTTGATTTGGCTTTCAGGCTCTGATCACAGTTCATTATTGAGGGAGAGCAGAGTGAGAACCCAAACAGGGCAGGAAGCAGGAGGCAGGAACTGAAGCAGAGGTCATTGCAAAGCAGTGTTTACTGGCTTGCTTCTCATGACTCATCTAGCCTGTTTTTTTATACACCCCAGGACCACCTGCTCAGGAATGGCACCACCCACGGTAGTCTGAGCCCTCACATCAATCATTATTCAAGTCCCACATGCTCGCCTACAAGTCAATCTGATGGACTTTCATCAAACTTTCAACTGAAGTTCCATCTTCCCTGTAACCCTGCCATGTCAGGTTGATAAAAAACAAAGAAAAAAACTAACCATCACCCACACATACACAAACACACATACACACATATACACACATACACACATACATACATGTACACACATACACACATACACACATATACACACATACACACACATACATACATGTACACACATACACACACACACATACACACATACACACATACACACACACACATACACACATACACACATACACACACTTCTTGATTATATTCTCCTCCATCATCTGTTTCCTTCCCCTTCGCACTGAATTATTTTTTTTTTGTTATTCCAACAAATCCTCCTATAGTTTTTATGGGTTTTGTTTGTTTGTTTGTGGCCCACTGCATTTAATTAGGGTTGCCTGAATGAATTATAGGGTATTATTTATTTGAGCAAGGGCAACTTACCAGAGGCCTACTGAGGAATATGAGTCCCAGAACTATTAACTACCTACAGTAGGTGGGGATTATTAGCCTTCCCTCCATGATAGAATGTTGATCCCAGTCTCATACAGGTGGTCACTGCTGCTGTGGGTTAATGGGTCTAACAACCACGCCAATTCCTGAAGACAGCACCTCACAGCATCCCTCCCCATTCTCTGCCCCTTACATGCTCCTTTCTTCTGTGGTGTTCCCTGAGTTGATGTTCCTTGAAGGGGTGCCCCTTTTGAGGTCTTGTTGGACCCTTTCCAGAACTCATCAAGACTGACACTTCACTGATGAAGATGCTGAGATTGCAGAAGGAATATAGCCTCCTAGAGTGCATAGCTGGGTCAGTGGGGCCATCTTCAGCTGCCTAGTTTCCCCCACTTGATCTGTGCCTGGTGCCTTCTCCTGGAGTGTCTGGTCCTGGATTCTGTCCCTTAACCAACTCAGAGAGTTGATGTCAGGCTGTGTGCTGGGAGAGGATGCTCTTACCCTAGCATCTGCGCATGGGACCAGAAAGCATAATTCTTAAAGTCCCCATGATGTATTTATTTTCAGAAGTCATTGGGCAAACCCAGCTCCCAGAGACAGAGGCTCAATTCATTAAGCTTGGATGATTAATTACAGGACAATTAAATATTTGATTAAATTAATCATAAAGTGTTTAAACATTGTTTTGCAAAGAATGTTTGCTCATTAATTATGAGGAGAAATGCATAAATGAACAGGGATAAGGACTATGTGAGAACAAGGAGGCTTGGAATGTGCCCTTGAGGGTCTTACCTGGAGAGACAGGACTAAGTAGGAAGCTGCCTACAGACCACTTCTCTGCCCTTGGCATCTCTGTCCTTTTGTTTAGAAATGAATCGAGGGAGGATAGAGTCATGGATGAATCCCTGGCAGGACTAGATCTTGTCCTGATTGCTGCTGACACCATAAATGTCCTTAAGTGAGTGCCTGCCCTATTGGTCCCAGAGTCTGTGTCTAGTTTGGCTCAGGTCTGGAGATAAAAAGAGCCCAGGGCCTGGAATAAAGGAAGAATTCTGGGCGTAGTTTAGCCAAGCAAAGCAGAAGGCAAAATATGGGCAGCTGGAGATGCTGGGTCCAGGGCGAAGGAGCTTCTGGGGTGTTATGACTGGAAGCCAACCAGAGGGCGAGAGCAGAAGTGGGGCAGCAAAGATGGCAGTGTATACAGTTCTTATGAATTTTATTGCAAGGGAGAATCAGAATTGTGATGATGGCTAGAATAAGATGTTTTGAGCAAAAGTGATGTTTTCAGATATGATGTGATCAGCCAGAGAGCACGCTTTAATGGTGGAATCCTCAGAGAGCCAGGATCACAGTCTGCATATTCTGCTTAGTTTCTTTTGGCTCTGTCCTATCTATTGTGCCCCCTCCTTTGGGCTCCTGAGTGACTTATATGCCAGGATGATGGATTCAAGTCCCCAAAGTGGACATCTTAGAACCCCAAGTCCCATGAGCCTGCCAGAAGAGCTGCAAGATAGCTGTTTTGGTCCCTGCTGGCAGAAATAGTGGGCTGGTAGCCTGAAGCCTAGAGCTTGGAGCCTAGATCCTGGATCCTGGAGTGCTGGTTCTCTTCCTGAACCTGCTACTAGCTAGCTGTGTGAACTTGGGTTGGTCACTTCCCTATTCTTAACGTAAGTTTTCTCCAGAGAGAGAATAGTTCTGTACGGACGTTTTATGAACCAACTCCCTTCAGGGTCCAGCTCTTGCTACAACCCCATATTGTGCCCCCATGTCCAGGTAGGGACCACAGAAATCACTGACTGTCCCCAACTGTCTTGTTTTAAGCCTTCTGAGCCTTCACTAAACTAGAGTGAAGGTGTCCCTGCCCCCATGGCCACATTCACTCTAGTCTAGTTGAGCGCCATTTGCAAAATTTCTGGGATGGTCAAGGCGGCACCTCTCCTTGATCCAAAATGTTATGAGGGGCTCCCTCCTTCCTCTCTCTATCTCCCCTTTCCCTGGCAGTATGAGCTTCATGTTTCTTGCTAGCAGTATTTGGGTATCTGGAACAGAGTAGGGTTCAACCATTTCCTCCTATCCCCAGTCCTGGAACAAACTCCTGACTTCCCCTGAGCATTTCAGGGAAGAACAAATGTCCAAATGTCCAAAGGCTTCCATCGGTGGAACTCCAACCCATACAGGCAAACTGAGGAGTCCCCTCCTCTGTCCAACCTCCTGTAGCTCTGCTCAGCATTTGGGGCAACAAGAAGACCCAAAAGTTCAATCTTCTTTGTGAGACTTAAGATACTGGGACATGGATTGAGTCTTTTCCCTTTCCTAGAAAAACTCCACATCTTTGGAAGCTACAGATTATTTGAAACCAGCATGCACTTAACTCCTGCTGATTGCCTGGTGATGTTTGATTTCTCCATTATAAGCTTGAAAGGAGAGAGAAAGATTATCTCATAGGAAGGCTGTATAGTGTGACGGTAGGAACGCAGATTTGGAATCATGCAGGAGTTTAGTTTAGAATAGTAGCCTGGCCATTTCCCAACAGTATAAGTTTCAGGTAGTTCACCCTCCCTGAGCCTCCGTTTCCATCTGTGAAGTGGAGATGTGTATAAAATCCCTGTCTGCCTGCCTCACAGCCTTTACATTAAAACTAAGTGTGGAGTTTGCAAGTCTGACATGTATGGCCCAGGGAATGGTGGATGGGGGAAGGTGACCTGGCTCCCAGGGCTGCTCACGAGAGCCTGGATGAAGGGGAAGCAAGCATGGCACCATGCTGCACAATATGGGCTTGGCTTTTAGCCTGGATCCTCATGAGGAAGTAACTGTTCTCACTAATTGGAGCAGATTAAAAATCTACCACAATGCAGCAGAGAGAAGACAGGGGAGGAGGAGCTCATGGGACAGAGTGTTGCAGATGCCTGGAGGAGGATTGAAGGTGGGATACAGGAACAGTGGGGAGGATGGCAGGGAAGGCAGGGTGGCCAGACAAGAGGGCTTCATGATTGATGGCTCTTCCAGCAAGAGCTGAGGTGGAAGAAAACCTGACTGTTGAATTTGTAGTATACATTTGTGTCTAAGTTAACTTTGAGTCAAAAGAATCTATTTCTTTCAACATGTTCTTCCACCCACTTTTGAGCGATCTTTAGGTCATTATAGGTTTTTAAAATTTCAGAGTTGCTCCTGCAGATGCTGGGGCTCTGCTCATATTGCTGCTGCCATAGAAACCAAGATGCCCATAAAGAGTTAAAGACAGGAAGAATTCCTTCAAACTGTATCTATCACTTGTGGTGATTACACAATGAGAAGCCATGCTCTATCCCTGGAAATTTAACACATCTTCCCAAATGGCAGCTTCTACATGTAACAGGGTAGGGGCTGGGAACACCCAAGATGTGATTCTAGCTCTGTCTCTAGGACATGCAGTTCACAAAGCATCCATGACAAAAACAAAGAAAAAAAGAAAAGTGTTGAAAATCATCCTAATGAGGCCTCTAGAAGTTGCAGAGAGGGCTCCATGGCTAAGATAAGGCCTCGTGCAGTTCTTCCAGAGGACTAGAGTGCAGCTTCCAGCACCCATGCTATGTGACTCACAACCACCTGTAACTTCAGCTTCTGGGGATCTGGTGCCCTCTTCTGGACTTGGTGCCCATCTGTATGCATGTGCGCATACCCACACCCATATCTCCCATAATTAAAAATAAATTAAAATTAATCATCAATAAGTACTCTACAAATAGCTTAAAAATTCACTTTTTTAGTTGGATGTGGACAGAACCCAGGACTCCTCACATGCTAGATGAATACATTAAGATTCCCCAACCCCTGAACTTTTTTTTTTAAATGATGATTTAAGAATTAAAGCATTTTCAAGGATCTAATAAGAATACCTATTTCTAAAAATTCTACCCACCAGTGAGTCATGGAATCTGCTGCAGGTTAGTGGAACCCCACACCCTAGATGGTGTGCCTTATCAAGCTCCAGTACGAGTGGAAGCTCTTGGGCCTCATATGACACAAGATCTGAGGGAGTATGATATGTGAGGACCCACCTCATCTGAGGAGAAGGAGAGTACCAAGTAGAGGAACAAGGAGGGAGGGAGGGAAGGAGAGAGGGAGGGAAGGAGAGAGGAAGGGAGGGGCCAAGAGGGGAGGAAGGAGGAAACTATGTTCTAGAAATAAATAATACTTTTTTAAGAAAAGAGTTAATAAGCTTAAAAATATAATAAAAATACAATATAAAATTTTCAAGCTATAATTTACCTTACTGGCATGAAAGGAAAATGGCCTTAATTTCAGATTAGAATGTTAGACTGCAGGTGGCTACAGAGATTACACAAACTTGATAGCAGCTTAAAAGTTTTTTTTTTTTTTTTGTAGAGGTATAGGCTATTTCCATGGTTTGGC
>CAJQZJ010001558.1:24755161-24769261 GCA_907164525.1 Lophiomys imhausi
GGCTGCAATTCAAACAAATTGTCCTTTGAGATCTCAAAATATATACAATAAAGGTTTGTTTAGCTCCAAAATATCAAAATAATTTCTTCTTTAATTTGGATTGAAAGGTAATACTTTATATATTATCAAAAAACCAAATTTGCTCCAGGAAAAATATTACCTGACCCCCCCTCCCCCAAAAAAAGGTAATTGTCCCAGAGTTAGGATTAGGGCAGGACTCTGTTCTTATCTTTCCAGGAGATTTAAAGCATCCATTCAAGGAATCCAGGGACAACTGGACAACAGAAACCTCAGCAGAAAACAGATCAGACACCAAAGAAGACGAGTGGCCCAGATGATCCAGCCTTGCAGACTTCTTCAATAGCAGTTTCCTCAAAAGTCTACAACCACAACAACTCAAAATCGCTAAGATCGTTCAGCTCCACAGACTACTCCAGCCAGATCTTCAGTAAAGCTCTGAAGATCAGCTTCTGTCTATGAACTTCTTAGGACATCTAAATAGCTGAGCACAAAAGGAATGAACATCAAATGATTCTATTAACATTTTTAACCATTTTTCCATTCTTATTTGGGCCCCAAACAGGTTTACTATGTCCCAAATCAGCAGGAAGTCATTTTAAGAGAACAACGTCCCATCCCCAGAAGGTGGGGAGGGTGTTCTCCCCCTTTGGTTATTTGATAGATAATAGAAAATTTTGTTATTTAGGGGAAAAGACTACAAGCTGTTAAATGGTCTTGTTAAATGGATTTTGGAGGTTAGACCCAGGGACTTTTCTCTTTTGCTTTTCTGTATCCTCCTCTCTCCTATATAGGAGTGAACAGACTTGAGAAAAATGGGACATAGACATAGTATAGGAAAGATCAAGAAAAAATGACAGATTATTGAATATAGCTTTATACCTTTGTATACTGATACAAAATTAATATTATATTTGGCTAAATTGGTATTGATCATTGTATATTAATGCAAAATTAAGATTGTATAGGGCTACATCGGTATTGATCTTTGTATATTGATACAAAATTAAGATTATATTTGGCCACAATAGTATTGACCCTTGTATGTTGATGTAAAATTAAGATTGTATTGGGCTACATCAGTATTGATCTTTGTATATTGATACAAAATTAAGGGTAACGCTTCTTAAAGGTACTGTTCATAGTAATACTTAAAAATGAAATGTCAAGTTTTGACCTCTCGCTACCAACCGACATAAACTGTTTAGGATAATTAAGAAACGGAAACTAATAGTCATGAAAACGTGTCATTTTGTTAGTTACTATGACAGTCTATCACAGTTATTTTCTAAGCTACTCAGAAATCAAGTTGCTAAGAGACAAGCAATATTTGCTTATCTAAATATAAGAGATAGATAGGGCATCTTCAAAAACCTCAAGAGATCTGCAGAATATGGCATTCAAAAATGTTTTCTTAACTTAAGATTTTTTGATATCGAGACATGTCAGCTCCTGACAGCACCCCTTATTCTACTCTAAGTAGAAGATGAGCATCGAAGAATCTCCAGTGGGAGATGATTGAATTGGTGGTAAGCCATTCTCTTGGCAAGAAAAACCACTTGCTTCAACTGTAGACAGACTTCTGTCCAAAAAGGACAAAACTTGGAAGCAGATAAGTCGACAGCCTAGCTCTGCCAAGACAGGGTAGGTAAGTCCTTCATAATTCCTGCTCTACAACCAATGTCTGTCAGAGAAATGGGGCCAAATGGCTGAAGATTGATGCTGTAATGTATGGAGAGAAAATGGGAACTGTCCAGGCAGCCACTGGTATGTCATTTTTTAGTTTTGGAAGCTGCAGGCCCTGCACTTCCTATATAATCAGATATATTTATCCCTCTCAGGTCTCTGAGGTGGTTGAAGAATAGATAGCTAGAGTCTCATAGTTAAATTTTGAGTTGTTTAGGAATCAAGAGGGTGTTCGGGATCTAAGAAGATATTTTTAAAATTATGAGGCAAGTTAGTATGAAAGCTGAGTTCGATATAGAACTTTAAACTCATGGAGATGGTTAGATAGTAGAATGTTAAAGTCAGGTGCCAAATACATATGGACTGGACATTGGGAATGTATGCTAAGCCATATAATTCTTATAATTGTGGCCTATTTATTTCTGTTGTTTTGTATTGTATTTATAGTTATAAGAAAAAGAACCATTTTTTGGACTGAAAGGGAGAGCTGTTGGGGGGAAAAATGAAATACCTTAAACTAAAACAAAAAGAAGGGAAGAGGATGGGGGGTTGAGGGGGAGGAGGGTGGAAGGGTGGGACTGGAGGGGGGAGTAGGGAGGGGATTGTGATTGAGATGTAACTTGAAGAAATAAAAAATAAATTATTAAAAAAAAGAATACATATTTCTAAACAAAATTGTGCACCTGTAAAACTAAAAAAATCAGGAATGAAAAGGAAAACCTGTCTCAGCACACTGATAATTAACAAGCTGGCCAACTCTCTACAGAGTTCTGAAAGAGACTTAAGGTAGAGCAGATTGAATCAGGACATCCCAGTCACTTCAGTAAGGCCAGGTAAAATGAATGGAAAGGGTGAGACAACAAGAAAACATTTGTATGGGTAGAGAATGCAAAAGGTCTGAAAAATTTACGAATTAGAGAGTCTGAGCAGAAGATGGATACAAACTGCATACACAAGAATCAATGGTCCTCCTGAATACCAGTGGCAGCTAGCAAATAGAATAAAAAGCATCCATTTGTAACAGGAGCAAATGATCAACATGCTTAGGAATAAATATAATATATGCCTGACCTTTATAAAGGACATTACAAGTGGTGGGATGTGGACAGGGGGAGAGCTGTAATATATCCCAGGATGAACACCCTTGGCAGTGGGAGAATGTCTCCTGCCTCAGGTTCAGCCTGCAAATTAACACCACCTGCTCTCCCCAATCCCATCAGGGCTCTTCCACACACGATTCCAGAGACACAAGCAGATGAGGTTTCAGAGGCCGTGCTGAGAGACAAGAGGATGAGGCAAAGCCTAACCCACAAAACACTGCAATGTTTTCTAAAATAATGATTTAAAAATTACAAAAAAAGAATGATGCTGGAAAAGTGACTGGCATTGGAGAATTTTAACTTAGAACCTCCCTCACATGAAAATAGACTACAGATGGATTAAAGAGCTAAGTATAGACTTAAAAGCAGAAAACTTAGCAGAAAATGAAATATGTATTATCTTTGTCAAGAAAGACCGCTCTTGGTTTTGAAGAAAGAAAGGAATCCGCCAAAGAGATGACTGATGGATGACACTAGGTACAAAAATAAAAGTCTAGTATGTTACAGAACACACACACACATACACAGACATACATATATACACACACACAGACGCATACACACACACACACACACACACACACACACACACACACACACACACACCCCAGAAGAATGAGGAAATACTGGAAGGAAAGACATAGCTGCTTCTACTTTGATACATGGAGGACTGATAACTGTACTGAGGGCAGATCTCATTAAAATGTCTGCAAGGGAAATTGTTACGACTCAATAGATAAGGGGGAAAAGCACTGCGAGACTGTTCACTTGGGGAGGCCTCCCATGAGTTAGGAAACTCCTAGGGGAGTGTTTAGCCTCTTTTCTAATGAGAGCAAGGGAAAGGAAGCAGTCACATTCTGTTTGATACTTGCTGAACTAGCAACAAAACCTCCCCACAAAGCACTGATGTTGTCATGCTCAGAGGTGGAAGAAAGGGCCCTGCTGTTTTAAGTAAGCAGTGTGTAAGAAGGGTCTAAGGACATCTGTGTCCTTCGGCCCTGCTAGTTCAACTCCGGAAAGAAAGACACTGTCCCTTTGATAGTAATTCATGTGTCATTATTCATAAGAAAATGTTGGCCATAACCTGTACACTTGAGGTACGCTCGAGGGACTGTTGAGGAAATTATAGGTCACTTATGCTATATTTTTGTGTCCATTAAATTTGATGATCAAAGCTGTGTGAAAACATGAAAATGTTAATTATACATTGTTAACTGGACAGGAAAAATTCCTCCATATCAAATTATACACACAAGTGCCTGGAAGAGAAAATGTTTGCCCCTGCAGACAAGGGCAGGGAGGGGGACAGACAGATTAGAATAGTTTTGCTAGGTGGGATCTAGGGTGCTTTTCTTATTATTGTTTTCATTTTAAGAATGCGGGCTTCCAAAGCTTGTGGGGTCGACACCACAAGCTCTTACCCAGCCATAAGTCTTCTCTGACTGGGATCTCTGTCCCCTGGATCACCCTCCATGATGGTTTCCTGGATCTGGACTCCACAACCTGATCGATCACATCCAGAAGTCCCAGATACCAGCAGAAGCAAGTAGCTTGGGACATGAGCAGGCCACCTTTGCAGCACATTCCTCAGGAGGTAGGTGGCTGTCTTTCTGACAACTGGGTCACCGCAGCGGACTCATTGAGCAAATTCCATTTGCTTCCTGTACTTCCAGGGCATCAGCTTCAGCCCCAAACTGGAGGCCAATGGAGGAGCCTCCAGGACCAAGGGACAGCTTCTCCCCAGGTGAGAGGAGAGAGCAGGGGATGGTGCCAGATCTCAGGTAGGGGCAGGAACAAGGGTAAGGGCAGGGTAGAACAGGGGCAGTGTTGGGAGCATCATACCAGCAGCTACCCTGCTGAGTCAGGCAGATCTGAGAGTCAAGCTACCTAGAGTTGACCAGAGCTTCCCCCACCCCACTCACGCCTATAGGCAGCCTGAGCTGCACAGCTCAAAGACCCTCCACATGCCCATCTTTTCCAGAGTTTCTCAAGTGTATCTGTGCATGTATCTGTGCGCGTATCTGTGCGTGTATCTGTGCGTGTGCTGCTGCTCACATACTCCTGTTTCTCCTCTCTTGCACTTGATGATTATCCTCTCTGCCCTAGTTCCTATAGTGTCTGCTTCCTTTTCCTCCTCTGTAAGAGTCTGCGAATAGGACCCAGATGGACACTATTCTGAATGATAGCCACAGGTGCAGAAACAGCCCAGGAACAGGTGGACAGCACTCCTGTTTGCATAGGGCATCCAGTGGGGTGGCCCTGCTTCCGGAAGGCCAGCTTCAGCACTGAGCCAGCCTAATGTTCTAACTCCCTCCATCCCCATCTGCACAGAAATGCCACCCACCACCTTTCATGACTTGTGCAGGGTTCCTGGAGACTCACAAGAGAATAAGAGGGGGACACACAGTGACACATGGCACTAAGATGGAAAGTTCTGGCACTTATGCTCCTTGCCTCTGCTCCCTTCATCCCAAGGGCCAGCTTCCACCCTGGGTGCATGAATCCAGACCCTTGCCCTCTGGGTGGGGGTGGGGAGGCCCTCACACCAGCTGTGAGAGTGATGTGAATGGTTATCCCAGGAGCGAGGAGCTCTCATTTCATTCATAATGTAATAAAACTCCTTATCGATTTTAATAAAATTGAAAAATCTCTTTGTGGCGGAACAGCCCGGAGCCCCACCCATCGCTACCCGACTGCCTGCATTTTCTCCACACTGTGGACATCGTGATTCATGGCTGGGCACCACTGCAGCCCAGGGCTGATTTCCCAGCAGAATGAATGTGAACTATAAAAAGTTGCACATTTGAGTGCCTCCCAAGGGGGCCTGGCTGGGAGGTAGAAAATTTCCAGTGAGGAGGCCAGAGCCATGGAATGTCTGAGGATAGCTTTGGGGAAGGAGCAGAGAGTCTCAATTTCCCTGCCCCTGGTGGCCCCTTGGTCCTTAGCATCATTTCTACCTTAGCTCTGAGAAACAGCTTCTCCTGACCACCAGAGTCCTGTTCAAAATGGAGGACTTCCTGTTTCAACCAGAACTCCTAGAACACTCCCTATCCAGGTGCTCGAGCCAGAAGCCATGCGTAGTCCTTGACTCTATTCCAGCAGCCTCTACAATTCACTGTGCTCTGTCTGCATCTTGCAGGTTCCGTGGCTTCTGCTTAGACTATTCATCCCACTGTTTTTCCTCATTGTTTCTTCTCTCTGTTCAATTTATCCACCCACTCTCTTTGCACACAACACTAACCCCTGGCAATGGTTTCTCCCCATCCTGTGCTCTCATTGACCCCGTACATAACCCCTTCCAGCATTACATACATTGCATTGCCTTTGTCACATTTCTAAGCCCTCTTCCCCGTTAAGTCAATTCTCTTAATGATCTATTTAAGTAGGTATTGTTGTATTGTGGCCTCTTTAAGGGACACAGAATGGGCACAGAGAGGTTAAGGAATGTGCTCAAAGTCACACAGTGAGCAAGTTGCAGAGCCAAGAGTCTAGACTTGTGAGTCTGGACTAGTGATTACTCTGCCTGCATTATACGAGGTTACCAAGGACTTGGGCACATGTCTTTCATCCTCATCAGCACTGCTCAGTGCTCAACACGGGGCTGGGATACTGTAAGCACTCAGTATCATGCGAAGGTCAGATATCCAGCTGGTAGCATCCCCTCCATAGACTGACTGTTCCCCACACTACAGTTCTTCACCTTGTCAATGCCTGAGGATCTGCAGACTGGTGAGGAGCCTTTGGCTATGTTATTGAGATTATCTCTATGATGTAAGTGTGATCTACCAGAGCAGGCCTGTATAGGTTAGATAAACTGTGAAGTACCTGGTGTTTCAATGCTAGGAAGCATGAATCCAAAGTCAGGAGCCTTCCTTGCTCTATGCGTCTTAAATGGTGCTTCCTCTTCCTCAACTCCCAGCTGCAGACTCACCTGCAAGGGTAAGGAGGCTTCACAGTGGCTCTGACCCAACATGTGTCCTCCGCCCTTTCCCCTGGGCAGGGAAGACTGGTAGACATACAGTTTCTTGGATCCTGAGAATAAGCTGGAAGTGTCAATTGAAGTTTTCTGGGTTGCAGGTATTCTTAGGAATTCCTCTTCCTGGTTTGTCTCTGAATGAGAGAATGGCATCCATGAACCTGGATTAATTTCCCAGGCAGGCTGCTCCATCCTTTTGGGGTGCTTTCACACTGGGTGCAGAAGGACAGGGGAGGTGAAGCTCCATATGCTATCTCCCTGGCAGGTGCTTCTAGGTGATGCTGTTAGTCCATCCCCTGGGGGCTTTTGGAAGGAAGCCCTCTTCATTGCATCAGCAGAAATGTCCCTGCTGCTGAACTCTTACTGCATCCTCTCTATCGCTGCTCCACGACCTTCTCCTGTCTGCTTTGCTCTGATTCCAGCTCCTCCTCAATCCTCCTTCTTGCTTCTCCTGTTCCCACAGTGCCCTCCTATTCAATGCTTTCCTCTCCCATGTTCTCCTCTCCCTCTGGAGTCTTCTCTCTGCCTCGTCCAACCATTCCTAGATTGGATGGAATCATGCTGGCCTCTTCCTTCATGTAGTCCTGGATGAGCTGGGCTCTTCTTGAGATGTTCACACTCATGTCGTGGCCACCCTGGAGGCTTTGGAGAGGTGGGACAGCTTTGCCCCCTTCTTTGTGTTATTTATAGGTAGTGTGCCTTTCAGAGCTAAGAGAATATTTAATCATGTGCTAGCAGCACCCCTTAGGGTGGGGGTGGGGCTAATTAACACAGGAGCCTGTGCAAGGAGAGCTAAGATCCAGGAATGCAGAGCAGATTTCATCTCATGATCAGGAACTCCCTAAGAATTTAGGGCCATTCTCAGGACTTAGGTAAAACAGTGGACTTGGGAGCTACCTTTTCTGGATGGTCACTCTGCACTACTCATCCATCTGTCCATCCACTCATCTGTCCATCCATCCATCCATCCATCCACCCATTCACCATCCACCCCTATCTTATTCATTAGTCACTTACTCCTCATTTGCCAATTGTAACTTTTTTACATCCATTCTTGATTTGTTCATCTATTTATATACTTATCCATTTATGCTTTTTTATCTATAGCTTTATTGAGAAGCTATAATAGGGTAGTTTCAGAGGGCTCAATTTCAATTAACAGATGAAGGAACAGAGAAAATCTGGACAAAAGGAAGTACTATTCTCCCATAAAAAGATTAGATTCCTGTTGTTTGTGGCAGCATGCACAGACAAGAGGACATTGTGTTAAGTGGAAGAGGCCAGACACAGAAAACAAGCACCACATACCCTTCACCATATTTTGACGCTAGGCAAGTTGATCTTTAATGATCTTGCTTCTAGCAGAAGTGAGGGGTTCCCACGGGGAGGATAAAGGAGAGAGAAGATAGATGGTCTGATTAATGGGCACAAAAATATATTTAAACAGGAGGAATGAAGTCTAGAACTTCACACACAGGAGCACAACTATAGACTAGAGCCAATAATGGCTTATTACATGTTTAAAAGGAGCTAAAGGAAAGTTGTTTGGAGTTCTGAGATGATGAATATGCTAGCCACCCTGACTGGGTTAGTACACATTGTGTACACACACTAGAAGACTACAGTGTATCCTTTAAGAGACCAACTAAAGTAAAAAAAACATATAAGTTGAAAATCTCTGATATATATTTACCTGTACTGCTATCTCCAACTCCATGTTTTTAAGAATATGTTAGACTTGTCTAGACTTTTCTACAAATAAAAACATGCAGTATATTATTTTTCCTTTCTGTTTTTTTAAATTCAGAATAAAATACTCTCATTTTACAGTACATATCAGTACTTTTTATGATTGTTTCCTTTTTGCTGTTATATATTATTCCAAGGTGTGGGTTGACCACAGTCTTTCACTTGTTGATGCTCATTTGGGTTGTTCTCAGTCTGTGGTCATGGATGTCAATGTAAAGATGGGGGCTCTTGTTTCTCTCGGGTAAAGAGCAATCCACATCTCATGATAAGAGACACATTTAAGTTAAAAAATGATGCTTTCATTTAGATAATGTAGAGTCACCGGCAATTTGAAGAACTAATAGAGAGAGATCCGCGATGCCTCTTCCTTTTGCCCAGTTTTGACCTGTAGTCACACATCACTGAACTTTGCTAAGGTACCACAACCTGGTTCTCCACACAGCTATAATCCATCAATGGCCACCCCAGTATTACTTGTGTCAGTCTCTGAGCATATCTAGTTTTACACTGTTGTGTGACAAACAGACTCAAGTGCTCACAGCCATAGCAGCGCGGAACCAAGCTTCTCCGTTGGAACTTCTGTCTCCACACCAGATGCCTTGAGATCTCCAACAGCCGAGCAAGAACTGAGAGTTGGAAGTTCCTGCTGAGGTTCAAAAGCATTGCTCTGAGCCTGCACCAGCCCAAGACTACTCTGGTGAAACAGCCAACAGCCTTGAGGCAAAGATGTGAGGAAAAATCCCAGGAGATTTCCAGCCCTGAAATTGTTCAGTAAGACATCTTGCAAGGAAAATGAAGGTCTGACAGCCTTAGCCCCCAGGTGTCCCTCTGTGACATTACAAACTAAGGAGACACCAGACCTAAATTCCTTTAAATGCAAATTGCTTACCCAATTATTAAGTGATATGGAGAGAACAATAGATGTGTCTAATTTCAGTTGCTTTTAGAATAATGGAGAAATCCATGTTGTACATTCAGAGTAACGTCAATTGCTTGGGAAACTTACATACTTTGGCCACCAACACCACCAGCAGGTACTGAGTAGAAGGCCTGGTGCCTGGATGCGTGGGGCATTGGTATGAGAAGCTCTTTCCATCCGGCTGGCTTCCAACACCAAATAACCTACCTCCTGCCAAACAAGGGAGCAGTGTATGTTTATTTTCTTTCCTTTTATTATTAAAGTGTGACAGCATTGTTTCTAGTACATGTTTGTGAGCAACTATTATTTTGAACAGAAAATATGTAAGCATACTATTTCATGGAAGAGCAAATTCACCATTTAAAGAAGTGTGCCTTGAGCCAGTCCAGCACATGCTGTAGCTGAGTCCAGCACACACCATGACTAATGCAGCAGAGAACACAAGGAAGCAGTGTTTGTGTCTGCGATGAAAACAGGGAGGCGATTCTATCTAGAGATTTACTACCCTTGTGGATTTAGTTGACCACCATTTTAGTCTTCCAAATATACCATCATGAGCATGGGAGGCTCTAGTGTTAGGGAAACCACTGAAAAAACAGATGGGAAATAGGAACTTCAAGTACGTGTGGCACATACCTGCAGTGTGACATGGTTTTGTAGATCAGTTGATAATAATATGTTACCACAGTTTACAAAAGAAGCCTTTGTTTGATGAAAGAAAGCAAAGGAGCAGAAGAAAAAAGCTTTCCTACAAAATGAAGGAAATTTTAACAGATGAAGTTGGTGTGCCTTTCCCATTGATTCGGAGAAAAGAATGCTACTGTGAGATTCATTTTTTAAAAGACCAGTAGCATACGATTTTCATGGTTTTTGTTTACTTTCACAATTTTAAACCAGATTAATAGTTAAAAACCCAACAGTGTTTAATTTAGAAAGTAAAATATTCAATAAGAAAAACAACTACAATAACCAGTATTGTGAAATGCAGAAGAAACACTTGTGTTGGTTCGTTTTCCTCTTTTATTATTTTAAAGAAACTCCCACCTAAAACATTAATCTTAAAATGGGATGGAGAGATGGCTCAGCAGTTAAGAGCACTGACTGTTCTTCCAGAGGATCCAGATTCAATTCCCAGCATCAGCATGACAGCTCACAACCATCTATAACTCCAGTTCCAGGAAATATGACTCCTTCTTCTGGCCTCCCCAGGCACCAGGCACACATGTGGAACACAGACATACATGCAGGCAAAACACCCATATGCATAAAAAACTTAAATTAATCTATATTGAAAAGCCAAAAAATACTGTCTTATTTTCAGGTTTGGTGCTTAAGATGTGGTTGCCATGGTGGCTTTTGTTAGATGTCTGCTAAGATGGGACTTTCTATATGTTAATGTATAATGACATGAGATATTTCCCATTTGAAATTTTATAGAGTTTAAAAACATCTCATCCTTTGTTGGCATTGTGCCACTGCAAAACTTTACTACAGGGTTTGTATTTAGCTAAATTGTTACACTAAGATTAATGTATTCATTATTTATTTATAATTTTTGAATTTAGAATAAATTTATCTATTACATTAATTTGAAAAAAAAAGCACCTCTCTAGTGTTTTCCCAGAATCCAAACTATGGATGAAAAGATCTTTCATCATCTCTGGCCTTGTGCAAGGCTACAATCTTTCTCTTTCTTGTGTTCTAGCCCTCTGATTTCCTTTCAATACTAGAACATACTTTGGATTTTTTTTTGTAATTCCTGTTCACTGTCCTAAAACACTCTTCTTTAGACCTCTCCTTGTTTTGAATATCTTATGTAAGGTTACTTTTTATGGGGGGAAAAGCCCACACTCACTGGTTAGTCTATTTACCTTTTTCTGTTACTGAAATCTGACTAGATATCCCTGGGGCAAGGGTAATTTCTCTTCCTCTTTCATATTTTTTATCTAGCCTCTTATTTCCTTCAACAATTGCTACTGTGTCTCTCAATTTGATCTGGCTGTATGACTACCTGTAGGAGGGACTTCATTGTTCTGACTCCCTTGCAGCTAAGTGGGCTGCATATAGTTTTAGTTAGGGTTGATTGAACACATGTTAAAGTGCTGTGTGTGACATTGAAGTACCCACTTACACATGTCTTTTGTATTCTTTCCACCTCCCATAGTGTCATGTGGCCACAAAGCCAAGCCAACTTTGATCATATATAGAGGATCAACTTTTTGTGATGCAGAGAAAAAAGTAGAAAGATCCAGAATTCTTGAAAAAATGCAGTAGAACAGAAATTCCCACTGGTTCTGGACTACATAACTCCCTCTGAGAGAAAACTGGCTTCATCTCTTTGTTTCACAACTTAGTTCATACCCTGAGTTATATAGTAACTTTGCCGCCTATATGTCTCCATGTTAACTCAAAGTGATAATTCTATTTAGTGGTATTATTTGAAGGGATAATGTATTGATTCATGGATAGGCTTGTAATAAACTCACAGTACTTGTTGGTCACTGCTATTTATCTATCCTCACAACTCCATTTGTTGCCTAGCAGGATATAAAAATTTTCCTTTTCTACTTGTTTGTTGATCATTTCCTTCATAGCGTTGTGGCTTCCACCAGCATGGTTTTTGCCTGTCTTATTCTGCTCACAGATGTAGCCACAGTTCTAGAACAGCACTATCAACAGCAGAAATTCAACAAGTGAGACAGTGAGTATTTACACATGCTCCCCTTCTTTTCCACGTTTCCTTTCTTTGCCTCTCATAACTGTTAGTTCATTTTATTCACAGCACCTTAGAAACCCTGTATGGTCCAGCCATTTCCTTAGCTTCTTTCAAGAGCATTGGACGCACAGCTTCCAGGAACACCCCAGTTCACTGAACTGTGAAGGCTCTGCATACTGCTTAGGTAGGAGCTACAGGATGCCTGTGGTGCTGCCTTCCTTCCTATGTTCCATGGCAGCTACACACTGCAGATTTTGTCCTGCATTCCAGTGGCTGACCACTGGCTCCTGCTTCAGCCTAAGGAAGGAATTAGCCTGTCTTCTCCCAGCTCTTCCTTCTTCCTTCACTGTCTCCCCAGGCTCCCTGTCACTATAAACTGGTGTGTGGAGGAAGGTTGCATTCTGGAGGCAAATGTGAGAGTGAGAGCAGAGCTGCTGCAGGCTCAGTGATCTTGAGATGGAGAGACATAGAAATTTTAGTGCAAAGTATAGGAAGCCTGGGGCAGCAAAGCTTTCCACGCAAGCCAAAGAATACAGAAGTCATAAATGAAAAGCCAGTCAGATCTGAATTCATAAAATATTTATAATATCTGGACAAGGAAGATACAACATTAAAAGACAAGCAAGGAAGTGGTATGAAATATTTTTAAATGTCATGATTATTTTTGATTCACAATCTGATTGGATCCAGAGACTAAAGCCTAAGGCATTGGTGAGGTATATCTTTGGATGTATCTGTGAGGGTATTTCCAGTACTGATTAGCTGAAGGGTAAGATCTGTCCTGAAAGTAGACAATGCCATTCCATGGGCTGGGGTCCCAGATGGGAAACAGAAAAAAGTGATCCGAGTTCTAGCACTCACTTTCCGATTCATCTAAGTGTATGTGTGTGTGTGTGTGTGTGTGTGTGTGTGTGTGTGTGTGTGTATGTGGTGTGTCCACATATACACCTATATAAAAATGCTATATTTAGTGTTATGTGTAAAATGCTATATTGTAATTGTAATGGTCTGTCAACTTGATTGAACTGCATAGTGTCTAGGAGATGGCAGAACATGTTCTCGGTCTCTAGGAGCAGCCCCTGAGATGGTTAACTAGTGGGAAGGGCTTCCCTGAATGTGTGTGGAACTCTTGCTTAGGCTGCGGGCCTGGGTTGGAATAGAGGAGTCTCTCTGCTTCTCAGGAACCACGGTGGAACTTTCACAAAACTGCTTTCTCTCTGCATTCCACAGGCACCTTGGTATGAGCTGCTCTTTCCTGCCGGGTGGGCACTCCCTGCCAGGATGAACTGAAACCTCTGACAATGTGAGCCAGGGTAAGTTCCCTCTCATAAGATATTTATGTCACAACAATGAGAAAATTGATCTATATGCATATTATCACATACACAGTAACACATTATATATATATGTATATATACATAATAAGCTATATGGAAACGAGTGAGTCTGTTTACATGAAAAAGGCATATGTGGTTCTGAATGTATCAGGGTTTGTAAGTGTTTATGGGCTTAACAGTGCTCTCTCTGGAGGAACAAAACAAATCTGGTAGCTCAAGTGGGTGGAAAGTATTGAAGGGAGAGTTTCATTTTTTTCTAGAAATTTCTGTATTTTTTGATTCAGACATAATATAGATACATTCTTTTTTGCTGAGTAATAAGACAAATTATAAAAATATGTAAGAAGAAGAACTCCAGAGATGGCTTCCACCGAAGGAAGGCCAGAGGGAACTGGCTGTCTACTGACTGCTTTGTCTGCCTGTAGCTGGACTGGCTAAGGAAGGGCCGTTTTGGTATGTGGCTGCTTACCCTCAGTTCCCATAACCTCTTGTCCTGGTGGTTATAGGTTGCTTGTGTAAGGAGCAAGGGTAGCAGCTGATAGCCTACTGGAGTGTCTGCCATGAGAAGGAGGCCCTCAGTGCTGCACATGTCCTGTCTG